>JAQIXX010005741.1:0-13424 GCA_034700605.1 Willowsia nigromaculata | reverse complement strand
GTGGTTGCAAAATTAACAATTTATCGTATACGCTTAATTTATATGGGATATCACAGGAGCTGTTTAATTATATTATGGTGGTAATGAACTTATAATTGCGACAAACCACATTATTAATTTTGAAAGTATACGTGAAAAATTTGTGTTTCATATGAGTAGAAAGCCATGTTGTAGCTACGTATTAATGTTATACATCGTTTCATACTTCCGGTATGGATACACTTAAAAAAATTTGCGTTCATATTGGTAACTTTGAACAAAAACACGTATTGGTTGTTGTAGATTTAAATCACAATGCAAATTTCATTTGTTTCTGTAACCAAATGTTACTTATGTTAATAATCCTGCTTATAACTAATTAGATTTAATACTATTAGTATGAAAATAATGACATCAATTTTAGTTAACTTAAAAATGTCTTTAGATTTATCAACATTAATTCAGTTTATGAATTTATCATTTAGTTGTATATAAATATGCTTTAAACAAAAATGTTGTACTTAACGCAAATAAAACCAGATGATTAAAAACGTTGTTTTTTTCACTTTGTGCAAATTCAGTTCTGCTAACTAATTTAATTTTGTTGTTGTATATTTTCATAAAAGTGCGTCAAATAAAGTTAAAAAACACTTATCTGCTTACTTTGGATACATGTCTACATGTGATGCTTTTCTACATATTTTGATAGTATGACAAATTACAGCATTTAAAGCGATATACAAAATACATACACTGTTGCGATATTAGATTACTGGATGCTATCCTATATTATTACTGACAGGCATCTCTTTACTATCATCGTGAATGTTTACATGCTGTCGGGACTATCAATTCATTTACAATCCATTGTACCATGCAATAAATACCAGAACACGAGTTTCCATGGTCATTTTTTAACCACGGTTCTTTTGCGATTCGATTCTTTTTTCTTCCATAAAAGAATCAATCCCATTGTGCAGTCGCGTATTTGACAGGCGACATACAATCGTAAATCAATTACGTACAATATACTGGCATTCAAAATTTTAAATTAGTTCTAGAATCCTTTGTATGAACCTCTTTCTTGCATTGTTAGCCATAGTAGGCACTCAATACCTATTGCCATTTTTAGCAAGCGATTCAGTGACTGTTCCCAACGACACTCTATATCCACGCATCCTGCATGAAAGTAGATATGGAAAGACAAGAAGGATGTTATATGCACAGTTGCATTTCTAAGAAAAACAAAGTAAAAAATTGTTCCGTAATTGTTGTCACCTTTCGATAACTGAGATAATATAGGAGGGCAAATGAAGCATTAAAAAGATTTTCGCTTTAGAAAATCAGTATGCCTTAATAGTATGCCATGTCATTACAGCGTCATTAAAAAACAACATGGTTTTAAAAACTCATAATTTGTTAGGTGGCTTGCCGAACATACTCCAAGAATTTGTCAATGCTGATAATTTAAATTATTAAATTAAAATATAAATATGCCTCACACAAATTCTTCTTTATCCAATGCAGAGTAGGTCTTTAAAGGAAGAAAACTTTACGCTTGGTTTTTGTGCACGCACTCTAAACACTTTATTGCATTGATTGGACTTTCACTGAAGTTCAGTAGCATATGGTAAGACCAGATCACCTTGCCAAGATTCGATCTAGTTCCAAAGTGCTTTCACTACAGTTTGCATCT
This sequence comes from Willowsia nigromaculata, assembly GCA_034700605.1. Taxonomy (NCBI): domain Eukaryota; kingdom Metazoa; phylum Arthropoda; class Collembola; order Entomobryomorpha; family Entomobryidae; genus Willowsia; species Willowsia nigromaculata. Next base: position 11,749 of record JAQIXX010005741.1, on the reverse strand, counting down.
CAATAATTTTTGCTATGCCCAAGCATACGTGTTCCATAAGAAACCTGCTACTTATAATCAGCAAACAGCATTACATATATTGGTGCGGTTTGTTTTAAAATTACTTGTAGCAAACAATCTTTATATTATCATTCTTGAATCCTCACACGATTAAAATAACTCTACATAAGTTTAATCAGCCAATTAAGTTTAAAATTGCAAGTTTAGCTTAACGAGCTACACACAGCCACATAAAATCACTCATCAAATACATTTCTGTACTCAAAAACTAGTTACATACTATTATATACCATTCATGTTAATTTTGATTGCATTAAATTTTATTGCAAATAAAAAAATATGTTGTGAATTTTGTAATTGGTAACTGAGGATTTTGTCGACATCTTCCGAAAACCCATTTCTAAATATCGCGCAAATGCAAAGTTTGACGGAAGTATTTTGTTCCTGAAATTCAGTGAGCTTTTGGGGTACAAATACTCTTTCCCTAGTTTTCAGGTAATTTTTCGAGATACAAAATAAGGTAAGTTTTAAAACATCGAGTATTCGAATGATTTTTATTACATGCTCAATTTAAAGTTTTTCAACCAATACAATCTGCAGATATTTCCGGTAGACAAAATAATGAATAGCCAGGAAATGAAGGAACCGTTCAAGCTTAACTGGAGTTGGGGTCCTCTTCTATGGCTAGTTATTGGTTTCATGCTGGCGTTTACATTTCTCATAGCGACGTGTTGTCTTATAAAACAATGGCTGCACGAAAGAAGGTTTTCTTTGAAGTCTGTTGACATTAGCAACGCTTTGGTGAGCTTCTTTTCAAGTTTTTCCTCAACCATCTTATTTTCCCCTAGGTGTATCATGTTGTCCTGTAGCACTAAGAGTTTAAGACTATGAGAACTATGATATCAAAATACAAAAATGTATTTTTTTCACCCAACATTATATTCATCTTGACTCCTGACACATTTTCTTAAACATGCGTTTTTTTTTCTTAGGACCTGGAGCATTCCGCGTGAAGGTAAACTACAAAGTCGATTGGAATCACATGTTTCCAAATTAAAAGTGGATAGTAAAACCCACTGTTATAATACCATCAATATAGTTGAACTGAACAGACATTGCTAAAACTCTGCTAAAGCATTGTGCTGGTAATTTTGGTTGAATCTGTCAAACACAAATGAATAAAGTTTAAACAATCAATCCATGACAATGTAAAAATATTACGTAAGTTAGGGGAAACTCTTTCGATTACAATATAATGCATATGGCATAAAGAAGAAAGTATACACTGTCTAATTACTTTATTCCGGGTACTTGGCTACAAATTCCGTGAACATTATTATAATGTGGTCACGTATTTTGCTGAATAAAGTTTCATTTCGTAAATTTCGTAAAAAATTATTAACAAATAATACGTTTCCTTCAAAAATGAAGGAATGCTTAGGTTACGGGGAACACATGTATAGCATTAAACTTTGGCAGATGAAATTGGTATATTATGATAGACTTGGTGAATTGATTAGTGTAACTACTTCTGAAATAAAATGTTAGGTCCAAACTTTTGTCTATGTAACAACGTACAAATCGTTTTACCAATGAAGAATTCATGGCTGGTTAATGAATCTGTCGTTTGAGTTTTTTAAAAGTATGAAACGTACAACTTTGTAAAGTTTACGTAACGCGTTTGTGGCCAACATTCATTACAGGTCTTTACGACTGAAATGTGCTTTATGTAAGCTAAAATCAGAAGTTAACAACCTTCATTACAATTAGTTGGGATTTTATGCAAACGTTGGAAAGAATTTAAAGCAATTTGATCACACAACAACTTTTCTTGTGTTTCGTAATACCATTTATTGGTTGTCTTACAAGTTGGTATGGTTCACACTTAACAAAAATGTAAACTTTCACTTCATAATAGGAAGGAACTTTTAATGATGTTGGTCAGGACGTATGTACGTACTATCCTCAAAAAAGTTTTCCGAACCTCAAGTAATGTACAAAGCAAAAGCATGAACACTGAGAATACACCAACGCAATAAAGAAGCAGAAAAACAACGAAAACAAAAAACGTGTTTATGGTAACTTCGAACTTAATTGCGGAAATGCTGTTGTAACTTTATACAAACCTATATGTATGTAAATATTGTATATAGAGTAACCAGTCATGTCACTACACTCATCAAATTGAATGAACAGACGATGACTGAAGGATTTATGAACATGTGTGTACGCAGATTCTGTAAATAAATTCACATATAAAATTTTTTCGCTTTTAAGTATTTTTAACAAATTATGTAAATTCGAGTCTTTTTCTAATCTAAAATGAGGTGTATTTAGTACACAAGATCAGTAAATATTTTAAAGCTGTCAAAATCAGTATGAAAAGTAACCAAATATGTTAATTTTTAATTATTGTGTTTCGGCTATCGCTCTAACTGTAAGTATTATGAATAAATGATTTATTTTCGTTCTCGTTCAAGCCGTCGGCTATAAGTGAATAAAACATAATATATAACAATGTACATAAAACATTTAAGTATAATTTCGTCTACTTCATAATATTCAAGTAAAAGAACATATATCTCCTGATGATGGTTTCTGTTTAAAACCGAAAGATTTAGAAATAAATTTCACCACAAGACATCCAGGCACTGCACCTTAAATCATTCTAAAAACTAATTATTATTTTTAACTCTTCTTAATTATTGTTAAAGTACTAGATAATTCATATAATTGGGTTTGCTTTCACACACTTTTTAACATTGCATTTTAACCTAAATCATTTCATCTACTGTAGCAAAATTCCAATATTGTAGGTCATATTTGTGCCTTTGTAGGTGTAGTTCCTACAAATACTCGCTACCACCCGAAAATCTACTGCATTATTGGATGAGGTAACTTGACAACATAGCACAAAGAATGCAAAATGATTCATGGAAATTGATTTTTATTTGTTAACTTTGTTTTGTCCTTTTTGTAGAGTGGTACTCCTTGTTTTCGTTTTTGTGTATGTTATTGTGATCCTTCAAAAACAATATGAGAATTGTTGGAAGGGATACCCAGAAATGAAAGAAATGTGGGTGCTACTTGGTCCTGTGATGTTCTAGCCAGTGGTAAGTATCAAGACAAAAATGATATGAAATAACATGTTTCATTATGCTAAAATATTCATTAAGTTAATTAAAACGGAGTTCTAAAGTTTTGAATTCTTGTTTTGAAGATAAATCGCTGTTCGTTTTGAACATGTTGTACATTCTTCTGAGAAAAGTTAGCAATTCAAATTCGCGACCAAATTCCTGCCAACTAAAGTATGTTTTTAAAATATTGTAGACAGTTTTATGTACTGCGTGTATGATATCTTAACGTATTAATTTTGACATCTTTTTGCTAAATCAGAGCGGTTGCAAAAGCCACAGCTTTTGCATGTTCGGTACTTGGAATAAACAGCCTAATTTTACCGTATAATCCGGGAGGAGTATATAATAAATATTTTGTGATACTCAACACTTTTCTGGGCTCAACACAGTTATGAAATGTTTGTTTATTTGTGTTTCCAATAAATTTGTACATAAACTTGGAAACAAATTGGAAAAATTATTCGTGTGCGGTTTGATGCAAAATAAATATTTGCTTATGGTATATTTGTGGCAATTGTGTACTGCTTGAGCCACGAGGATGTGTGGGCTGTACCTCACAAATCTTTACAATGATCCCACGCACGTGCACTAGGGAATGAAAACCGGAGGGTAACAAGCGAGCATCAACAAAGGCATAGAAATTCGCGATTTTCTTTAGTTATGAGTACTTTGCACAAACGTTAGACTGATAGCGATCATTGGCACACTCTAAGTTTAGAACAGCCTGTGTAACGAACCGATGTAAGAGTGTGAATTACAATTAGAATTAAGCTAGTTAGTGAAGAACGGGTATTCTAATACATTGCTACTAAAATGGAGGCATCTAATGTCGCTTTGTGTACTCCAGTATTCACGTTTTACAAAGCAGCTATTAAGTTAGCTAGCTTTAATTGTGGTAATGGCACGTAGAAGTATATTGAAAGTAATACTTTTAGTTTCATTTGCTATGACATTAGGGATTAGACCTAATATTAGAAAGAGTTGTAGCATCCACTTATATAAACTTTAGTTTTCAAGATGTTTTCCGGTGTATCAAAATTACATACTAACAGGAACAAATAAAGGTTTCCAGAAAAAATTTATTGCTGTTAGATTCAGCCATTGTCCTGCGAAATCTCAAAAGTACGTATAAATGATTAAATTGACTTGATTTGGATCTCTACCTTCCTGTGTCAGCTTGAACACATGCAATATCCCTAGGGTGCATTAGATATAAGTTTGACATAAATTAACGTTTTCATCCACCCATTCTGATTTGCCTCCTTCCTGCAAATTTTGATAGGATCTTAGATTCTAAACGTTGCCCAATATGTTAAAATAACATATGACAGCAGTAGCAAGTAGAAGTCTACAGTTAGAAGATTGCAAAAAGATTATAAGCGAGCTCGTAGCCTGGACTAGGCAAACTGTTGAATGTGACGCATGGTTATAAAGTTATAATCAAGTGAAAGTTGGATGAAATTCTACATGAAATATGGGCGCTTGTGGTAAACTGCACAGGAATGTAAAGACCCAAGCCATGCCAACCATTTTGCAGCTTCTTGTTGCTGAGTTAGCTATTGAGAGTGGTTGTATAATGGCACAGTAAAGGTCTATGCTGATGCATATGAGAATAAATCCGAAGAGATAGAGACCAACCATTCGGGTGAATGAGAGAGTGCGACAGGATATATCTCCGGCTTCCCACGATACCATGAAGTTCCTAGCAATATGGTAGTAGTAGTTTCTGGATTATAAATTTTTTGATGCCAAAAAGCTTAAATTTAGGTTTTAAAGGTTTCTATTAGAATTTAGTAATGATTAGCATCATCAGCAACGTTGCAAGAAGATCGGCAGTTGCCAAAGGCGACAGTAAAAGCAAGTCGACGAGACTGGTCGATTGGTAAATCTCGCCATCGATTTCCATTGTTCTCCACAATTTTACTATAAGTTAAGACGTTTTGTGTCGTTTCATACAAATTTGTATGGTTACTTTCATTCTTGCTGCTTTCTTCCATGGACATAGAGATTTGGATCCTTTTAAAAACTTGCTGACGTGATGTATTTTTTACTGCCTAATATTTCAGACAAGGAAGAGAAACAACCCACAATTTATGAGCAGTGAGCCTAACTTATAAGCAACAGAAGTTTTGAGAACGATTTATTCAAAAAGAAATAAAACCATGTAAAAACAGTCAAGGTGACACCGATTGGGAAGAATAATTTTCACCTAATGTAGATCAAAAAACACTCCATACTTTAAGAAATCTAATTGTATGTCAGCAAAAAATTGCTCTATTACGTAAAAGTCCTGTCAAATTTCTGAAAGCTTCTCAAGTAAGGTTGAAATTTTCGAGTTTATAACATTCTACTTAACTAAAGGGAAACATTTTTCAATTAGTTTTAATAACGGCCATTTTGAATCTAGCAAAACAGCGTAGATATAGCTGTAATCTCTTTCCTGATAGGAGTCATTAAGAGAACTAAAATGAAAGCGATGATAAGCTGGGAATATTATGTATTAAGTAAAAGCAAAAATGAAACAGTCCCAAAGTAACCTTGTTTATACTATTAGAGTGTGTCAAAATGTATACCTGAAGGTTTTCAGCAAAACTGACAGGAAAAAATGGGATAATGCCACTTTAGTGCCGTCTGAGCTCCGACGCATTGGGAAGAAGAATGTAATACTTCACGATATAACACAAATAATGATCAAAATTTCAATGTAGTTCCAATTCGTTGTGTTATTATCAAAATATTTTGGCGCTTCCCATTTATTTTACAAAAAGCTTACGTGTGTTGAAGAACACAGTACCCAAGCAGGCAGCGAAACCCTAGGCCTTAATATTTGATTGGTAATGTAACTTAAGGTAAGGAGAACTGTTGACCCTCTGGCATTGTTAATACAAGGTGAAAGTTGGATATTTACACTGTATGATGTACGCCTGGGGCAAGCTGCAAAGGAATATGGAAGAAAGTATACCAAACACCAACAATTTTCAGAGTTTTTGTTGCTGAGGTAGCTATTGAATGAGGATATACCGGTATATACAGATCCACATTATAAAAAATCTGAAAAGATAGAGACTAAGTAATCAGGCAAATGAGATTACACAACAGAGTATTATGTCGCTAGGCTACCGGTAGGTCAGAAAACTATGAAATTCCATGCACTCGGAAAATAGATAGTTGTTCTTGCTTTTAAAGCATCGTCGAAGGAAGGTTGTAAATTACATTGATCTACAAGCGTTTCCAATGCACTAAAGGTTTGACTTTGTTAAGCATATAATATAACAATTTATGGAAGTAAATATCGTGTGCTTGTTGGAATTAAAACAAGCAATTATTCAATAGTTTGTAATCCAAATTTACAAATCCTTCATAGTTCACTATTCATTGGGATGCGTGCTAGCGCAGATACTGCTGGGTAATATTTCTCTGCAGTGTGGTAGAAGACTGTACATTTGGGTTGAAACGAACAATGAAAGAAAAGAGAAAGTAGTATGAAGCAGAAAGTGGACGCATTAAGCAGATCTTTACAGATTCAAAGGAAGCTTTAGCAACAGTACATCTTCCCACTATACTGAACGTCCCAAGAAACAACTTCGCGTTATTTCGTGCATTGAGTTCTGTTTAACGTTTCATTTCTGCAAATATGCAGAGCAATGTTCAAACCCGGAAGTTACATTTGATGAGACGTTTGACTCGAAAGAACGTCATACCATACAAAATACTGTTTTATAACCTCATCAAATTGCAAATTAAAGTAGATAAATTTTAACAGTTTCTTCACCTAACTGTCATAAATACTAATAACATAATGTTATTTGTGAACTCGGGTATAAATTAAATCAAGTTATTATGTAAAAGGAAAGTTTGTGATTGAACAGAACATAGTTTTAAACCATTTTTGGCAAGGACTTAATTCATTAGTTCTTCATTTATAATTTAAGATAATCGCAAATTAGATATCAACATTACAAATATCACGAGAATAATTCATTTACTCTCATTTTAACTGAGCTTCCATCCCATTTGGACTATTCAATGGTTCCATGTTGATCTTTAGTGCATTATGGAGTAAAAAAGTTCATACTTTCTGTCGATTTTTTCAAACATTTGGATTTGTAAGTAGTTTAACAACTTTGTTGAAATCCTATGTTTTTGTAAATGGCAGATAAAGTTGTTTGCCGTCCATCATATCGGAAGTTGTAATTGTGCGAAAGCTTCTTTTACCTGATGAGATGCTTTCCACTTTCTCACTTTGACATACTTTCTCCATTCTGTTTGCGTTTGAATAGCTTGTGTTTTTCAGGAGCAGTAAGTAGCAAAGATTACAATATTGGAAAGCATACCCATCTCACCATCTATTTTTGCCAATTTACACCAGAAGCCTCATAAAGGCATGTGTACTGTACTTAAGATACATGTCTATAATACATTGTGTTTTTACTGTGGCTGCGGCTGATATGATTACTGTGAGATGGGTTTCGTTACCTTGCTACAATAAATATCTATTCATATTCGTCGCCCATCCAATGCAAATAAACACGTTTTATTAGATACCTGATAAAATGATGAGTTCTCATTGATTGTCTCATGTCACGAAATCATAAAAATATTAACCTCAGATTTTCGGCGAATTCCATTGTCGATACCAACAGTGAAAACAACACGTATAAGCATAAATTTTACTGAGAAAATGAAACCGAATTTTATATTACACCTAGACTAAATAATATAAATTAGAAGAGTGTCTTACATGATCCAGTTCCAATTTTATCCTTTGAAACAAATAAATTTACTTTTGTGGGTGACCAAACCATCCACCTGACAGATACGACAATGTTTAGTAGTATTATACTGTTGCTGGGGTTTGGGCTGAAATTGGGATGAAATTATCGTCCGTCAAGAATAAAAGGAGCCATTGAAGCTCAACTGAGGTTTAGGACCTTTCTTATGGCTAGTTTTTGTTTTTATGTTAGCACTTGCATTGCTCATAGAGACTTGTTGTATGATAAAAGAGTGGCTATACAGTAGAAGCTTCTGCTCAAGAAAGAAATGGAGGTAGCAATTGCGTAAGCTATTATTGGCCTCTAATTTTTGTATATTTTAAGCTCATTAAATGCAAATCAGGCACAACAGTTTACAAACAACATTTTCATAAATATTATTACAAAATAAGTTTCTGAGTATGCCATCCATTCTACACATGACAATCACACATTCTAAAATAAAAAAGCATATATCCTAGTTAGCTTGCAACAATTTGAATGAACAGTCTATTTGAAAATTTGTTGGAATCGTCGCAAAAATAAACAACCGTACTAGAACCCGAAAATGTTATCTCCATGATTGAACTAATGCTTTGCTAAACTACAACGGCTGATACATTATTACTTTATCGCTTTCAACTATAGACACTTCTGTCAAATACAAATGATAAATAAAGAAGTTAAATCTAAAATATGTTAGCCCAATTTTCTGTTCAGAAATTTTTTGGTAACTCGAGAGGATATAATTGTGTGTTTTCAAGATTTGTGATTTGTGCATGTTTGTTATGATGTTTTCTTTGTTTAGTGATATTCATAAAACTAAATCTACCAGAATTTTTGAGTAATGCTGATACCTTAAGTTGTTAAGTTGCTTCACAATTAAATCTTTAATATAAACAAGACATAAGAAGGCTTACGCAATTGGTATGTGCATATTAAATATGGATATGTGTATGTGTCCAATGAAGCTTTTTGTGTTAGATGCAGTTACTGAAAGTTATTTATTTGTTTTTGATTAAATTAAAACGTAACGACAAGTTTCCATAGAGTGAAAGTAGATAACATACTTATCTTACAAATATTGCCATAATGGTTCTGTGCGAATGAACTGATTCCACTCTGTAATGAAAAGTGTTTATATGGGCTCGAAAAAAATTAAAACTATTTGCCTGAAAAAATGACACCATGTTGCGTATATTTATTGAATGAGTGCTGTTTTAGTTTATTGGTATTTTTCATGTCTTCAAAACGAAAGTGAAAGTACAAGTAATGATTACATTTGCTAGTTTAGCTACTGCGTACTTTTCTACAAAAATTTTGGTTCAACAGGAACCGCAAATTCTTAAAAAGATCTGATAACCATCAAAGAAACTATTTATTATTAACTATCGGAATTCATGCCTGCTGTGCGAATCTGCACCAGATGATGTTCAAAGTACCATTCAAGGAAACATAAATCTGATTAAGTCCTCACAAAAAGGAATTTGTGTGTACGCAGGAACTTTGGGACAACCATTGTAGTTTTTCTGATTGAGTAATACTGGGTATATCTTAAGTAGGATTGCTTTCAAAATTTTAATAATAGTTGTTCATTATATTCTGTATATATAATGTTAAGTTAACTAATTGAATTGAGTTTTGTATTAGTGCTCTGTGATGATGCAGATAGTACTGTAGTTGCGACAACAATTGTTATATTGAAAATTCTATTGTGGCTTGAACTGGATGTATGTAAATATACTTGTTTAGAAACACCCCCGTGAATGTTAGCTTTTAATGTTTTTTTAATTCTATGAGTAGGGAATGTGTTATGTGTTATACTTTGTAACAAGCTTATTTTATGAAAGGAATTAAAAGCTTTTTATGTCAGTAATAATCAGTAAATAAATTTATGCATATGCATAACCAATAATTTTATAATACGGTTAATTTTTCTGTTTCTTCGTGCTAATGTAATATCATGCTTTTATGCAGAACTGATCTGCCTATCTTGTACCCCTAGTCATTCACCCGACACGTGTAACAATAATGAGTCCAAATACGCTTTGGTTGGACTAAAATACACTCGATTTTAAAGTTTTATTAAATACCTATGTAGAATAGCATGAAAATAGAAAAAGTATATAAGTTCTTCGTTAAAAAAACGAAATCGCCTGATGTAAGCATTTCTCCTCCTAAAAGTTTTCTGTTTCATGATATACTACATGCATTTTCAACCTTATTAACATCAGCCATTAGCTCCCAACAGTTACAAATTTACGGTACAAGAATTCCCAAGGTCTATGCAATATAATGGTGTAAGAGGTTCCACATAATTCCACACAAGAACAAATTTTCTTTCCAAACTCCAGGGGGGCCATGACCCCTTCGGCCCCCCTCCCTGTGCTGGTGCACTCTAGATATACTAAACAATCAGTTAATGCTTAACATCTTTCTTGTCAAGGGCGCGTTCGTAATGTTCAACTATTTGGAGGATTTTAGATAATTGGGGCAATGTACACCTCAAATGTCTTAACTTTTTTGCTAAGTAATACATGTGAATTGTTTGGCTTGAGCTTTTAATTGCAGCAGTGTTGCACTTACAAGAAGAGGGTATACATTTGATAATCTCCAAATGGCTTGAAATTTGGCATGAAGAATATATATGCCATCCTGAATGGCTGTGCTAAATTTCAAATCTCAACGCCCAATATTTTTGGAATAACTGGCTAGTCAATTTTAGAAAAATTACATACTGTTGGGCCCGACTCTGTATATTGAGAAAAGTGCTCATTTGATATTCAAAATTATGTTTTTTGTATGTACGACTGTGGATGGATGCACTTACGTTACTTTTTCTGTATGTATGCATAAAGGCAAGCAGCATGCCACGTACACATTCTTGCAACTAGGTAAAGCAGAACAGCAAGAAACGCATTTTAGTACACGGCACACACTTTTGTCTAACATTCATGACTCGAGACCCAACAGTATGCAATTTTTCCAGAATTGACCAGCCAATTATTCCAAAACTATTGTGCGTTGAGGTTTGAAATTTTGCACAGGCATTCAGGAGGGCATATAAATTCTTCATGCCAAATTTCAAGCCATTTGGAGAGCATCAAATATATACCCTCTTCTTGTTAGTTAGATGAGCTCATGTATCTCATGAATAATTCCAACTATTATACTCTCAAGCCTGGAGATCCCGAGCTAAACATGGATGAAATGATGACCATGTTTGGGTCACGTTTTGTTACCTACATATGAAAAGCCACATTATTCTGGTAGATATGACCGCGAGTGGGTTTCGGATCCAATGGGACAAGCATTAGGTGATGTGTCTCCTATGGAAATTTTGCATCTAAATTTAAAACTCACCATGATGGATGATCGGTTTGCTGAGTGGTATACGCTTTGGAAAGAAACCAATAACGTAACGTAACGTAATAAACAATAACTTGATAATACATACTTACATAAAAAGTGAATCAAACTTGCTCGCTTTAAAAATTCAAAATTGAAGTACTTCTTTGTAGCAAGTTTTATAAATTATAAATTAGCTCAGGGCATCATTCGAATGTTATCTTTCGAACAAATAGAGAATAAATTTTCAAAAAAGTAGTATTAAAAATCGAACTCTGCATTCTCTTTCCAAAACGCCATAATAACAGCTCAATAAGAACGATTTACATGACATGGATAGTCATCCAGAACACAAAGTGTGACAGGTGATGTGACGTTTTCACCTTTTATTGAAGCATGCCGTATGAGATACAGATTGAGATTTCGCTGACCTTTCCGTGCATGTCGTTGTTGGACCACATTGCATACTAACATGTAAAATATAACAAGTCCCACTTCTTCTGCCACAATAAA
>JAQIXX010005740.1:0-13425 GCA_034700605.1 Willowsia nigromaculata | reverse complement strand
TTTTCGGGGGTCTCCCTAATTTAATATGTATGCAGGGAACTTTCTCTCTAGAAAAATATTTCGTAATGTTGATTAATTCGAGAGAAAAGTTTGCAAGCTTTAGAGAAACGAGCAATAAAGCAATATTTTTGTTGGAAAGACAGGAAAATTGTTTCTTTTTGTGAAGAAAAAAGTTTGCTTTTGTGAATTCTCCTAAAATGCGTATAACTTAATGGAGGAACACATCAGCCACAAGTGTATTCGTGAGATTTATGGGATGAAAATTTACCCAGTGGAATTTTGAATAAAAAATTGTAATTATAAGTAGGAAAATATTAGAGGAAATTTTACATTTTTATTGGAAAATCTGCGCAAACTGGGAACTTTCTCAAGAGGCTTTAAGAAGTTTTGAAATGGGTTTTTAAATAGTTTAAAGTACTGCTTTGGGAGAAATTAAATAGATCGTTTATAACAGTGGCTTAAAATACTTTAATCAAGATATAAATTTATAATTTATAGGACTGAGGTACCCACCAATTTTAATTGCTGGTTAGACAGATGAATCAATAATTATTTGCTTTTCACAAGCTACACTAATGATTCATGACAATAAGCATTAGGTGTCAAAGGGTTTGTTATCTGGTCGCACTACAATTCAGATTACTGGTATGTTTGTAAAATTGGCGTTGAAAACAATAAAATAAACAATTCTTTTAGCAACTGATATATTTAAAAACATTAAGCAAATATCTTTAATTTTGATATTAGAAAAAATTTTGGATTAACTTTTACTTTTTATTTATAGAATGATTCAATTACTGGTTTGAAATCAAATATTATATGAAAGAGAAGTGAAGAAAAATCATGTAGCTACATTTTATTTACAAACTTATGTGCAAAAAAGCACACATGGCGAAAAATAAATATGATGAGGGAGGCGGAAGTAACGGTTACAGAAACGGTTATGGGTGAGTGATGTGGTGACATTGATAAATGATGATTTCACATGTCATGGCTGTAATATATCTCATGTTTGTGTAAGTATACCGTTTATCATTTTGCGTTCTTATAGTACAACTAGGAGAAATAATATCTCACTTTTTCTAGTCGTTTCTTTACTTCTTCACCATTTCACTCAAGATTCTTTCAAAGCTCTAAAACCGGTTGTGCGATACAATTTTTTGAAAATATCAGAGAAGCAAAAATGCCCTTTAAATACATGCAAAAATAAAGAGTCATGAAAACTGGGGTAATTTGATCATCCCAAGTTTTCAGTAACCCTGCCACTTCTTGTCAGATTTAGGTCTCTCGTCTGCATAAGATTTGTGGAATAACTTATCGACGTCTCATGACTTGTCTACCGCAGCAAAATACACTTTCTCTTTCGATACGCCTATCTGTTTTCACTCTACTTTCACTCTTTTTCCCCAACATCGAGGTTGACAGCTGAAGGGAGATCGAACGAGGAAAAAGTCCACCACCAAACTAGTATCGAGCTTCTCTCTATTTTCTTAGACACGAGGAGCGAAAAAAATAATAAAATATAAATCTAATAACTTTAATGTCTCCAACAACACTTGACTAGAGATGCGTAAGACCACCCCGAAAAAAAAAGAACACGCCAACAACACACACACCAATGTTGATATCGCCTTCAAATACATTTGTTATTCTCTCCTTCACTCTTCTATTTTCGGATAAAGATTTACCAACACTTGGTACGAAAGTGGCTGCATTTGAGTGATCGAAGAAAATAAGAGGAGAAAGCAAAGTGGGTAACTTTCTCATGAAATTGATCTGATAATCTGTGGGGAGAAAAGTGGCACAGACGAAATTGGCATTTGTAAGAGGAGAGAGATGTGCATTTTTGTACTAATTTCAAAGTCACTCACAATTTTCTTCTTAATTTTGGTAATTTCTAACCAGTAGATAGGATCGTCTGTTCGCTGATGGGATAGTAATAGTCGAAAGTCATAGAATCAAAGTAATATGAGATGTCACCTATTAATCGTTTAGAGGAATGTCTTGCGGTTGAATCCGAACTAACTGCTTTCACCAGATTTTGCACAGCTTTCTCCTTTTTGGTTTGTTCATTTGAGTTATAAGTTATAATAAACCAGATGACGACAATTTATTTAGCAGAAAATTTGCTGTGAAATTAGGGGGTTATGAATTTATGTTTTCACCACAGCTATCCTTTTTATGATATCAGTTTATTAGAAGGCATAAAAAAGGAGAAAGCACACATCTTAGCAGTAAATCATTTGTGGTGAAATGTCGTAGCAACGTGACTTGTTAGAAACTCTCAAAATAACGACTGCTACGTTCATCTTATCGATCCACGTATTCTTATCATCGTTTCTGCCAAACAAAATCATAAAAATTGTGGAAATATCACATTATATTTTTATTCATTATTTTATTTCGTGACAAAGTCGGAATGACAGCTTACGATGAGTTCATCAAAGAAACATGTAATAATTTTTGCGCAGGTGGGGAATCTTCATAAGAGAGAGTTTTTCTATCTGATTGCACAATATAGTACGCAACATGTGCAATGATTTTCCTTAACATGACAGTCTGTTCGTGAGAGAAAGTTGGAGAAAATGAAGTAGAGGCTCGTGTGTGTCAGTTAATATTTGCATGCCTACTTTCACCATGATATACTGACATAGAGGGAAACGTGTCCATTACAAATTGAGATGGTGGTTTGGTTGAAAAAATTGTATTCATTTTTTCAAGGGATTTCCTTTCTTTCCCACGGTCCATGTCACTTTCTATATATTATCTCTACTTTCTCCCAACTTTATTTTTTGCATGGTTCTCTTCCTAATCTTTCTCCTTGTATCTATTTGAATGAGAGACAAGAGGAAAGATATAGGGAGAAAGTAAGATTGGGTGAAAGTCAGGCCAAGAAGAAAATGATGGGATGGAAGAAAAGAAAGATGCGTTTAGTTTCGCTTGTTTAACTTTGCACACCAAGCGGGACACCACTACTGCGTGTGTATATCTCCCTCTCTGTGCTTTCTCTACTTTCTCCTTGTATCTCTTGAGATGTAAGTGGTTTCATGTAGAACTTGTCACACACTTTATCCCGCTCTCTAAATCTTGCCCTGGAATTGAGACTGACATTTACGATTTTTATTGTCGTCCTTTCCCCCTTTTCCTGCTTTCTCTTCTGCTTTCTTCTACACACTTTCTCCATCTTGATAATTTTTTTGAAGTTGGGCCAGCATAAAAAATAAAAGAAAGACCTTTTATTATTGAGGAAAAAAAGTATATCAAAGTTTCGTTTTTCTCTTTACTTTCTCTTTTTACTTCCTACTCATTTTTTCAGAGAGAAAGCAACAGCCGCGGCGACCGCTGTGGCACCCATTCCCTTATGCTCTGCTACCCTCTCAAGATGTGGAGAATAAAAAGAAAGAAAGTTTTCTCTCTGAACTTTCACTCTTTTCTTTGAACTTACTTACACTTACTTTTACACAAGGAAAAAAGAGAAAGTTTTATTATTTCGATGTTTTGATGATGCACAAAAAATAAGTGAATAAAAAATAATATACAACATATTTGTTTACTGAAGGCCATAATATTTCTTGGGGAAAGGGACTTTCTCCAACTTTCTCTTTCCCAATATGTAATAGAACAGCCCTGTATACTAATCATTTAGAATGATTTGAAATTCTGGATTTTTCCTCTGATTACCTATTACTTTTTCTGAAGTGGTGGCAACCCAAAAGAAAGTAGATTTTTACCCGGGAAATGATACTTTCTCCGTGGTTTTCTCTTTAGGTCCCTGTTCAACACTGATAGCAGTAGCAGTGCAATAACGAGAGTAAAAGTTATCGTTATTGCGATGTTGTATCTGCGGTGTTGTATGAGAAAAGCGGTAATATATACTGGAATAATGTTGCAGCTTGTAATTGGAGTTCATGTGCAATCTTTTATTATGACTATGGCTATATGCATGTTATCCTGAGTGGATCTCTGCAAAAAAGACCACACACAACTATGTATATTCCATGCTGCGTAATAACGATCATGCATTCCTCTCATTACTATCTCGCGTTCGTGGGCTAAAGGCTAATAGGCGCTAGTTGGAACATACGAGGAGAAAGTGGAGAAATCTGGAATTGCTGTTTTTGGTGTAGCTGTTTGTGCCGACATGATTCCTACAGAGAGGCGGCTGCTGTGGTGAAAGCATGTCTTTGTGGGTATTAAAGAGTATTATGGATTGCGTGTTATTTTGGAACAAAATGCATTCGCTATGAGTTGGATAGAATTTATAAAAATATTGTTTGATTTTTTTCTCACAAAAATAGATTGTTACCTTGGATTACAAAAGACTATCCAAAGTCCACACAATTCCATTTCAAGTGTTTCACATCTAAACCGATTGTTATACTTTCACCTGAGCATATAAAGACTGAAGAGTTGCAAGAAAAAAGGCAATTTTAAAGGAGCACTGTCCCCTGTGTAGTTTCTCCTTCTCAATTTCTCTCCTCTCACATTACACACCTATCCTCCTCCTGAAAAAAATGAGAGAAAGCGAGTGAAAGGAAAAGGTGAAAGTACAACTTGAAAATGGTCTCTTTCTCTTTTTCCAATTTTCTCTTGTTCTCTCTCTACTCCTTTTTGACATTTCTGTTTAATTCACTGTTACAAAAAAGGACTGCTGAAGTGAAAAAGAGAAAGTAGGTCTCTGCACCTTTCTCTCTCTTTCCACATCTCAGAATAATTATTTATTGCATGTAGTTCACAGAGATGAAATAAATGCGCATAAATCACTTTCACCACCTTTCACCCTACTTTCCCTCGAATTCATACAGGAAATTATTCTAAGAGGACAAATTTCCTACTTTGATGATCATCACGATGAGAAATTTTCTTGCTCAATGATGAATTACCATAATAAATATTCCAATAAAGTTTATTCTTGTGAAAAAAACTTGCCAAAAAATTATTCTAAAAAATCTCTGATTTTTTCTTCTTCTCTTTCCTATCATCACAGCGTCAAGGATTCGTTACGAGATCACAAAGGGTAATACCGGAGGCGCTTTTGCGGTGAAAAACATGACGGGTGCGATTTACGTGGCTGGGCCATTGGATTACGAGACGAGGAAACGGGTAAGGAGCTAACAATTTTCTTAGATTCTTAGAAAAATTTTGGTCCAAAATGTTTTAGTATGGATTTAGGTCAAATATACATAACATGCGTGTATAAAGCATCTTTAAGGATTTTTCATCATCAAATATTTTTTTGGGTATTCTGCATACAAAGTTATACTTGATTTTAGATTCAGGTCACATGTCATGTATCTCACTATATAGTTCAATATGAGGATACGTAAGTGTGGGAATAACTAGCTATAAGTGGCTTATATGGATAAAGATAATGTGGGGATATTGAATTTTAAAATTGCATCATCAGCAGCAAAAAAAGCAATCTTTTTTGCATTTTTTTCCCACTCACTTGGTGGTACTCTATCGATTTATTCGAGATATATTTTATGGGTATTAAATTGCAATAGTTTTTTTGGAGGATATGAAAGTAATGGGTATAACTTTTGTATCTACTTTTTTGCTGTTTCAATTTCCTGCGACAACTGCAGTACGAGCTTAGACTCTCTGCGTCGGATAACAAGAATGAGAACTCAACGACGGTGGTCATCCAAGTTCGAGATGTTAATGGCAAGTTCCATTTCCAAAAAGATATATAATTGCGTTTTGTTTCTGACAAAAAAAGTGTTTTAGTTGGAAATAAATGAATGGTTACAGGGAGTGGTAGTCTGAAATGATAATAACCTGTCAGCTTTTGAATTTGCCGCCTACCAAACGAATTATTGGTTCCCACTTCAAATGAGAACCGATTGAGTGGTTTGTGATACACGGCAAATTCAAAATCTGGAAGAGCATTTTCGTTTTAGATTGACATTCCCTGTACACAAATTATTCATTGGAATTATAGAAAAAAGAGGGTTTATATGGAAATGGATAAAAATGTGTAATGATATATTTGGTAACGCTAATGAATAACAGATAACCCACCCGTGTTTGATCGTCCTACTTACGAGACTCAGATTACTGAGGAAGATGATAGAAACTTGCCAAAACGAGTTTTACAGGTTAATTTACAACTTGTTAAGAAATTAATGTAACTTTGCGAAATAAGCTAGAAATCTAGAATTCCGCATTACCCCAATTATTTTCGCAAGCAAAATATTATTATTTTAAAAAATTGAAAGCTTTTCAAGACCTTTTATTAGTATTCATATGTTGTATTAACATGCTCCTGGTTGTTGTTTGTGTTTTTGTGACTTGTGCTTTAAAATGTTCAGAGAGCTTCTCAATTTTAATTTGTAGAACGCTCGTAACCTCTTGTTTTGCTGTTTTGCTATTTAAATTGTTGTCATCGTTTAAGTGAACGTTATGGTGATTGTCTTGTTTTTGTGCCTTTTATTTAATGTAAACCAGAAATAGTATTTTAAATACTGTGGATATATTTAAAGGTGCAGAGGAAATTAGTTTGAAATTTATAGAATACCATTCGAAAAAACTGTAAATCTGTGGTCGGTTATGTAAGTTGTGTACCTGGTATCCACACAGATTAAAAATCCTGCTGATTTGTCCTTAAATTTTGCAAATAGTCTTCTAAAATGTAGTAGAAAGCTCCCTTTAGCTGTAGGGAATTACAGGATTTTTGTTGCTTGCTAATAAAAAAGGAAGGAATAGAATAGGAAGCAAGTCAAGTCAAGTCAGCATGTCATCTTCCTTTTCCCTGAGCAGGCCATCCTAGGCCTTCAGAGCTTCGTAGATTTTCAAGTAGAAAATCAACGAAGCGAAAGGAAAGCGAGGAGAAAGGATAAAAGTGAAATCCCGTTGTAGTTACAATTTCCTCTCTATATCTCCACATACCTACTTTCTCCCACTTTCTCTGTCTCTCTCTCCTTGTTGAGCTTTTTTTAGGCTGACATGAAAATAATGGATCTGGTTGGTTATGCACGACTTGGAAATTTTCGATTACCCTTTACTCCTCCACTTTCTCCTATTGTTCTTTAGAAAAAAAACTACTGGATGCTTTCTCCTTGCAGGCTTACTTGTTTAAAATGAGGATTTTGTGTACTGCTCCGAGTCAAATATTTAGGTAAAAATTCATTCCGTACTTGGAATTATCTCTTTGTTTTCTCGACTTATGAATGGGAATGAAAAAAATAAACAAAAACAAAGCTTCATTTATCTCCCGAGAAAATAGATGAATGCTCCGACGGTTTTCAATTACTTTTTTCTTTCCATTGTCCGTGCTACAAATGTAATCCTAGTTATTCGCGAAAAAAACTGTAAAATTTGTGATTAAAGTTTTCCCCATTTTTATGCAAACTTCACCCAAAAAACTCATCAAATGAAAATTTAATTTGAATAATTGCTAATTACGAGATAATTTGCTAATGAATTTTTCTAACAGAATATTAAAGACAAAATTCAAAGATGTGAGTGAAAAAACAAAAAAATATTTAGGAAATGAGTGTGAAGAAAAAGAGTTCCAGTTTTCTTTGAAATCCTTGAAATACCAAAACATTTTTGGGAGAAAGTAGAGCACTTTTTTCTTTAGATGTCTCTCGCACTGCAATCAAGTTGAAAAGGAGTGAAAGTGAATGACACCCAGAGAAAGAGGAAGAGAGCGAGAATGGGACTGAATGTGACTGGTTTATTTAAATAGCTTAAATAAATGAATAGAAAGTTTTTATTTAGTAATGTACACTCTGCTAATATTCTCCAATGTGAGTTGCTTGGTATGTGTATAGGTGTATTTACTTTTATTCAAAGGAAAAGATCGTCTTTCCCGCTACTGCCTCTCATTTGCAGCCTCAATAAACCAGTCTTCCTTTGAAATCTAGTTTTTTCTAGTTTTTTAAGGAGGTTCTGTAAAAAGGGCAATTCAGTTGAGAAATAAATATTTTGCACTTTCCCTAACTATCTCTCAAGTTACCTATGTATGGTTATGTATGGGTGTAAGTGATGATGATGATGATACTGCGTTAAGTTTAGAAGAGATAAGATCAACTCTTTATTGATGAAATGAACAACTGAACGAGATACAAAATTTTTGCTCACGGTGAATACTCCTAGAAAGCACAATATTAACGCGGACAATTTTAAATACAGACTTTATCAGAGAAGAAGTTTAGACATTAAGCATGTTGACGCCACATGTACTTTAAAGTAATCAAACTAACCGAGGCACAGACCTTCAATCTCACTAAAACTTCAATTCACAACGTAATTAAAATATAATGCCCGCCGTCATAACCTTAAAATTTCTAGTTCACAAAAAATGATCTGATGAAACAAACAAACATTTAGAAAAAAATAAAATACTAATAGTTAACAAGCAAGCCCTGTGCATATATGCTGTTGAATAAATGCATATTAAACAGTTAGCGGAGTTGGCATAAATAGTTTAGGAAATTCTTAATAAATAATTGCACTGCTGTGTCAACCTTTTAACCTCAAATCAGCATCTTTTCGTTCTCCGCGTTTCCTTGCCAAGAAAATGTCGAAACTGGAACGGTGCTGTCTTTGACATCAGGAAAGGTCCCATTTTTTGTAGCATTTGCAGTTTTTGAAGAATATTCTCCCTTGTGGGTGTCTACATTGTAAATATTGTGAATGCATCTTTTTTTAAATAGCTTGTCAGTGGGATGCCTACTAAGCAGTCTAAAAGGCGCTGACATCTGGTACACATTTGCACTAGAACTGTAAATGATGTAGTAGCCCTGTTTTTGGAAGCTTGGAGAATTTTAGGTTACAAAAAATATTTCAGGCATTCTTACATCCAATATTTAATATCTTAATGGTTTTCACTACTTTTTAAGCTTATATTCGAAATTTTCACTAAAGCGCAGTTCTCCTTCTTTTGAACAAATTGCTTTTGACTTGTAGACAGTCGACACCAAATTTCTTCCAAGAATGCTGCATTTTCTTCTAGAAAGACGGAGAAAGGTTAAGAACCTGATGCACATTTGCGCATTCCAGAGATAGCTGAGAGAGAAAATCGTGTTATTTATGAAGTGCTACTAGACACGTGCAACTTGTTCGATAATGAAGTGCACCCCAGATAAAAATAATAACCATTAAAAAACTGTTTTTAATACAA
Source organism: Willowsia nigromaculata (assembly GCA_034700605.1). Classification (NCBI taxonomy): domain Eukaryota; kingdom Metazoa; phylum Arthropoda; class Collembola; order Entomobryomorpha; family Entomobryidae; genus Willowsia; species Willowsia nigromaculata. Next base: position 4,295 of record JAQIXX010005740.1, on the reverse strand, counting down.
TCTGTTAGTTTCGTGCCACCATGCAGTACTTTACTTCTCCCTTAAATGAAGTCGAGCTCATCATCTCCCTTACAAAGTGGAATGATTACAATAAAGATTTGAAATTATGGTAATGTTGGAATGCTGGTTAAGTCAGTAGTAACTGCTGCAATCATTTTGACGCATTTTACCCCAAATTTTGCCGCAGTTTTACTAACCCAAAGTTAAGTGGTCAAGTTTTCTCCGTTTTGGGTTATTATCCAAATGATTATGAAGACAAGGTCTGTAATAGTCTAGCAAAAATAATAATAATTTTGTAAACGAGCCCACCCAAACATTTTATTATACGTTTTCCCAGTCATTTAGAAAAGTGAAAGTCTGTTAAGAAGCAGTTGAGAGAGAAAGCAGGTTTGGAATGAGGGTGTAAACCGTAATAGCCTGTGGGCTCCCTTCACTTTCACTCTCTCAAATGATAAAGCTGAAGATTCTAACAAGCAAACAATTTTCTCTTCATATAAAATAATATGGAATGGTGAAGAATGGGGAAATATGCCTCAGGTCAGCACACCACAATCACTTGTCGTCTTTTTTCCTCTTTTACGAAGAAATGCCTAAAGATTCGGGGTGAAAGCAGAGTGAAAGTTGTTGATGAAGAAGCTGAGCAAGTTACGACTTCCTTGATGGCTTCTAGGGCAGAAAACGAGCTTGCATTTCCTGAATACTTCACTCATACGCCAAGGCTTCACGGTTTTCCTTCCTCTCACTTTTAGGTGGAGGTTTCTAAAATAATCTGAAGTAAAAGTTTTTGCCCAAAATTGTCAAGAGATTATACCTTCATGACCATTTGGAAAACCCGACGCACAAGAAGCTTTGGATTTTCACGAGTAGCAAGTGCTTTCCCCAACTCAATAAGATATTCGTATCCTCTTTATTACACAAGCTAATGTGCAATGTTTTTTGGTTACGGAGGATGACAGAGGAATAACCCATTCTGGAGTAATGGTGATCCTGACCTGATGAGAATGAGATTCCAAAAATAGAGTGTCCTTTTTCTCATCTAATGGCTTTACATACCAAACCACTACCTTCTTCCTCGACTGGAATCTCAGCTTTTCAACAGACAGCCCATTATATTACATATTATTATCCGAGTGACATGAGCTAAAGGCCAAAGTAGCACTTTCACTGAGGTCACTTGCGTGGAGAAAGAGAGCTAGTAAAATTACATATTACTTTTTTCTACTTTCTCCTTCTCAATATCCAAAACTCAGTATGGGCCCTAACTTCAAAAGAAAATTTTGGTGGCGGATGATAGCCAAAGTTTATGGATCTCCCATCTCATAAAAAATAGTCTCTGGTTTTCTCTATGATTAAATGTAATTCAAGTTTTCTGCTTCATATTTTAGCCCTCTGACATGTACTCGTAGATGGGTTTGAGGGGAAAGAGAATAAAAGAAAGTGCATTCCGTATTACTTATTGTATCAAGAATGTTTCCTCGCTTGGAAATGTTAGTGGAAAACCAAAGTATTTTCTTTTGGACACTTTTGACATGTTTAGTGCAGAGAAAACAAGAGATCTGGTATTGCAAAAACAATTGTTTTCTGTTTTTTGGTAAAGAAAAAGGTTTTGTCCGTTACACATACCTTACATATGATTTAATATAATATTTAATGTAAATGCTGTCCTAAAATCTTTTTTTATTGCAATTAACGGTATATTTAAATTACTTTTAAATGACTTCCGATCATACCAATAAAATTATTCAGCAAATATTCATCAATTAGGTAAAGTTACAGTTTCTTAATTTTAAAATAAGCTAAGAGTCTGGTTTTGGTAGTGATGGACCTAAAATATTTTCTTTTTTGATTTGTATCTTCTCTCGCATGTCACCGTTTTATTATTTTTTGTGTTTTTTGTTTGACATTTGGTTCCTATCTTTAGTATGATCTCACCCTGGTAGCCTCTGACAGTTTAAATGAGAATGAGACTACTGTAGTGATTTGGGTTCGAGATGTGAATGGCAAGTTTTTAATGAAAATATTACTTATTATTTTTTCTGTTTGTTTTTTATTGTGTTGTCCTAACTAATGATTTGTATCCTTAAATATTGTGTTTTTTATTATTTTTCTTTCGATTTTCTTCCGCTTTGTTTGAATCCTGGCGCCAAATATAAATTGCAAAAAATATGCTACAGATCGTCCTCCCGTTTTCGATCAAGGATCTTACGTCACACAAATCACAGAGGAGGAGGATGTAAACCTTCCAAAGAAGATTCTTAAGGTTTTATTTTCTCTTTTTTATTTTTTTGTTTTGCTTTCTCTTTTGTTTTTGCTCTGATCCTAAATTCTGGTTGTCAAATAAAAACTAATGAAGCACAAGAGAAGTTCTCCTTGTGAGTTAACCCTTTCTGGTCGACTGACGCCACTGCAACTTTCTAACTGGAAGATGGTCTACTTTTTATTTGTTTTTTTTTTCTTCGCGAATTTAGACTTTTTGCGAATTTACCTGTGTCAATGTTGTGTACGCTTGGGGATTACAATTTGTTTATGATTGCCGACAAGGAAACTGCAAGCTTTGTTGTGTTCACTTTTTTTAACGCTTGTCTTCCGGCTTTATAGAAAAACAGGAAAAAGTGTAAATAAGCTGGTCTCTCTCTCGTTTTCCTATCTTATCGCCACATTAGTCAGCGCTTTCCCTTTGACTTTCTCCTTTTTTTAAGAGGACTGTTTCACAGCTTCAGTGTTTGTGTCGTTTTTTGTATGCCTTAAGCTTCAAGATTTCCTCTCCAGAGCCAAAAAATCTACACAGAAGTTTTTAGTGTTCAAAGTAGCTTTTTTAATCTCTCTCTCTGCTTTCACTTCTGCTTTCTTTTTCCGCTTCACTTGCTATCTCTCTCGGTGTTTGAGAGGGAAAGAGTGACGCAGCTAAATGGCTTTGAACAAACTACTTAAACAGAAGGAAATAAAGTTAATAAGCCGAAACTGATGAGATTTCTTCCTTCCTTTTATTCCCACTCTACTTGGATATCCGTGGAAAAATCAGGTCACAGCCACAGACGGGGATAGAGATCGACCACAGAATATCGTCTACTTTTTAACTGGCCAGGGAATCGACTCTGATAATCCAGTCAATAGTAAATTCGATATTAACCGGACTACCGGAGAGATTTATGTGCTCAAGGTAAGCTGCGACGGGGAAAATAAAATAATGTCAATTTATCAGGCATCCAAAATCTATCCTTAAAATATTTCCCGGTAAAATCTCCCCGGGTTGGGAAAATTTTGGATCTCTGATTTCCTACAAAGTTGTTAAAATCTTGGTGGAAATATTTCATATCATTTTATTATCGGAGAAAGCACATGTAACGTGTCATGATATTCTAAAAAATTGCTTTCTCTTTAGCCTCTAGACCGAGATCAGCCAAATGGCCGGGCTCAATGGAGATTTACCGTATTTGCTCAGGATGAGGGTGGCGATGGCCTTGTGGGCTACAGCGATGTTCAAGTTAATCTCAAAGGTTTGTAGGAAACTCATCTTTTCGCGTAATCACAGCTTTTCTCCTTTTCCCTGTCGTGTGCCAAGTTTTAAGGATTATCTGAAAATTTATATCTCCTCCTCAGATATCAACGACAATGCGCCCATGTTCCCACAAGGAGTTTATTACGGAAACGTGACAGAAAATGGGACTTCCGGAATGGTGGTTATGACAATGACGGCGACAGACTATGACGATCCTAATGAAGGCACCAATGCCAAGCTGACCTACTCCATTGAGAAGAATGTGATCGACGAGGAGCAGAACCGACCCATTTTCGAGATTGAGCCGGAAACGGGTGTAATCAAGACTGCGGTCTGTTGTCTGGACAGAGAAAAGACGCCAGATTATTCGATACAAGTTGTAGCGATAGATGGCGGGGGATTAAAAGGTTAGCACTTTCTCCAACTTTCTCTCTCTCGCACAATTCCTGCCAAAATTAGAAATCTCATTAAAATGTAGAAAGAGTATTTATTTAAACAAGTGCATTCAACTTTTGTTCTAAATTTTCTACTTTCACTTGCTTTCTCCAACTTTTTTCCTTATTTTAAATATCTGCTGCATTCTTTTCTATTCACAGGGACGGGGACGGCATCCATACGTGTCAAGGATATTAACGATATGGTAAGTATTTGGAATGCCTCTATACTCAGCAGAAAATATTCCATTGGGTATTCACTTTCACTCACTTTCTCCAACTTTCTCTATTTTAGCCACCGCATTTCACGAAAGACGAATGGTACACAGAGGTGGACGAAACTCAAGGCTTGACCATACCCG
>JAQIXX010005739.1:0-13427 GCA_034700605.1 Willowsia nigromaculata | reverse complement strand
CCAATCCGATCACCGCAAGAGCATTAGCCGGAATGAGATACTGGAATATTGTGGAGTCATCCGAAGGTCTGAAAAATGATCTCACAAGTCCACAGCGCTTCGCAGGGTTCCCAAGCCCGTACAAATTTTGAGTTTCTTTCGCAGTCCTGGTAGGTCTAGTCCATGTGTAAGGTTCCTTTCCAAGTAGTTCCACCGTACCGCCCTGTAATTTTCTGAAAGTTTTTACGGTTTCGTTGACCGCTCTAATCCAAGCGGGGTTATCAGTGAAGCTCAAATCCCTTGTGGATTCATAGTAGTATTTTGATAAGTAGAGGAATGATGCCAAGCTGTCCAGTTCATATTTCGCTTCAAATACTTCTGTCTTGTCATAATCAGGGTGAACCGTATCATTTTCTCCGCCTTCTGCAGGCTCCACGACGATTCCAGTGTTCCACTGTTTTAATGGCTGGAAGGCATTTCCAAATGGGTAGAGGTTGACCATTTCAGCTTGAGTGTTGATTACTCCGAGAACTAACTGCTGCAAAACTGGGTCACTACTAGCAAGTGGAACGTAAGGGCTGATTTGGTACGTGCTGTCACGAAGCCACATCGCAGGAATATCTGTAGAAATATTTTCAGAAATAAGTAGGTACAATAAAATTAATTGAAATATTTCATAAAATATTAGCTAGTATTTTTTAATGAAGTATGAAATTACTCAGTTACCTCCAGTAATGATGTAGGTAAAAGGAAACCCGTTTGGAGATTCGGTTGCATTTTTGTGATACAAAACGGTCGTGTCTAGAGTGCTTGGAAGGCAGTTTGAAAATATTTTTCGGATCGTGTCATCTTTGATGAGCCGACTCACTTCTGAAATGACATTTTCAACTGTGGATGAGTTGAACAGACGCTTTGATGGCGGTGGTCGACCGTCTGGAACCTCAGGCATAGGGATTGCTGATTCTACAATGAGCGAAAATTTTAAAAAATTTTAATGAGTTTAAAACAAATATTAGTAAAAAGCGGTCCAAGAATTACCTCTCTGGAAACTATGATCTAATACGATTTCCTGCGCATTTGTATGTGGCAAAAGACTGCCAGTAAACTGAAATAGTAGAAATGCAAACATGACAAATGGTCCTGAAGGATTCCAAGCACTTTCAAATTTCCATCGGGAGAAATGTGCCATGATTCTGCAGCTATTTTTTGAGATACAAATGCTCGAGTGAAATCACACTGATAAAGATATTGTTCATGAAATTCTATGAACAACAAAATTTTATATGAAGATGATAACCTCTTCCAGTTTTGAAAGTGACTGCCAGTGAATAAATAGATTCGTTTACCTACAGTAATTTTCATATGAACACTTTAAATGTTATACCCAGTTTTGATTTAATGATAATTAACTATTATTGTGTGATATTAATGTGACGGACAACTTTATGAATTGTTACCTAGAAATGTGAAGCAAACACAATAGCCAAATTTGTATCATGGAACGCTCAATGTCGTAATGGTTTATGTAATGTTTCAAGCCTGTTGATTACCAACCTGCTAATGAGTCCTGTAAAAATCTCTAGTACGAAATCTCTCGTTAGTGAAATAGAAGGTCATATCGACATTTTCCTCTGAAATAACCCATCTTTAAAGCAATTAAACCAAGGTGATCTTGCAGGTGATTAAAGTATTATGGAAATGGTAATTATCTCTTTACATGGAAGAATGGAATATTCTTGAGTAAATCACTCATACGCTAAACTTATTTTTGAGTCAGTCTTCATTGCAAAATGAAATACGGAACATGAAATTTTTGGAACATTTACAAATCATTTTGAATCGTAATCACTTCATATTTTATTGGTTTATATGAATCAAAAAAGTTGCATAAAACTTTTAAACTCAAATAAAAAGTTTGTTATTAATGTCTAAAATCATAAAAATTATGAACACAGTTTAAGCTGAAATCGAGTATTTTGCTGGTATCAAACAGTTTTTGAAATTAATGAGAATAAATTGCAGCGGTTTTGTCTTTACAGATCAAATTGTCTTCAGCGGCAAGTGTTTGTTACAGTTGATTCTGGACAGTTTCTCATGTCATCGCCTTGAACACAGCAACATCGCTGAGGTCCAGTGGTTGTATCATCATCAGTACTTTTAACCGTCACACAGCAGCCAACAAATTCCGGGAAAATTGGGATTGCACAAGTCTTATCGCATGGTTTACCCAGATTGTCCGGATTGGCACAGTAGTTCTGTTTAAAATTAGAGAATTGATAGTTTTGAAATTTAAGTGATAACTTATAAAAATTTCATATTAGAAATCTTTACCTCTTCTGATTTGGATCCATCGCCACTACTTCTTTGTAAATCTGACTCATTGGAACAGATACAAAATGTCACGAAAAGGACGTGAAGCACAAAGATTGTAGCACATTTCATGATTGAACTCGTCTCAACTTCTATCTTGCAAATTTATGTGTTAAAAGCTTCTTTTACAAACAGTTAACAAATTTTGGTTATCATGATCTATTTCTTCTTATTTGAAATGAAATGTTACGTCCTAAGATGACAAAACGTTACTGAATCCTACTTGTTTATATTTACACGTTGTTTACATGATGAGTAAAATTAGTTTATCTGTAAGTTTCTTTTGCATTATGTGTACATCCCGAATGCGATCATACTACTATGCGTCTTCTATTTTTAGAATCAGTTGGTGATAGTAAAAATACTTTAGACCTAATTTTATTCATACAATATCACATTTTATGTAGCAGAATAGTCTACAGGGTGTTTATGCATTAGAAGAAGGATTGAATACAAAACAAAGTGATAACAGTACCATGCAAGCATAACAGTAACACTTTCAAGCTAGATAACTGTATTCTGAAAAATATGAAGCAACTAGTGAAAAGTCAAGAAGAAAAAATCATATCATGAGTTTAGAAATCAGGTACTTAGGAAATAGCTATAAAGTTATGGGATATATGGTTTTTGGGGAGAAGAAAGATGAATTTGACAGTTTCTTCCCAAAACGAAGTCTTAACGTGATTAAACCAAGATGATCTAGCAGGTTAAATATTGTAATATCATGCAACCGTATATTATCTTTCATCATGAGGAAATAGAGGGTAGTGCTGAATGCGAAAATGACGCAGCAAAAATTATTCTGAATTATTCTCACAGCATAAATTATGACAGCATGAAGTAATTAATCACATGGATTCTTAAATGATCTCATGTCTCATGAAAAAACTCTAATGCTTACATATTATTCTGGAACATAAATGTAATTATTTCATTATTTTCTGTTTATTTAGTTTTAAGGATATATTGGATAATATGTAAACTATTTAAATCCCAATCAACTTTTATATCATATATAATTTTTTAAAGTAATAACACAACTTGTAAACCTCATTACTTAAATAGGTTATTGTTAAAAAACGGTAGTTTTAAAATGTGAGCCGGCTTTTAATTCAAGCTTATTATTTTAGTAGCAACAAATATTTTCTGAAGAGTTTGGCATAAGCAGTTGTGGCAAGTTTTATTGGAGCAAAGTATGGCAGATTTTTAGAGGCATTTTTCTGTTACGGTTGATTCTGGACATTTGTTTTCATTGCCGACAACACAACAGCACTGAGGAGGTCCAATTAGGGTTTCATTGTCAGCACTTTCCACCGTCACACAGCATGGAACATAGTTGGGGGAAATTGGAATTGGACAAGCCTTATCGCATGGTTTACCTAGATTCCCCGGATTGGCACAGTAATCCATCTAAAAATAAGTAAATTAATCCATTTGAAACTTATATGGTAGCGTATCAATTTAATGTTTTAATTCCTTACAGTTTTAGTCTCTGATCCGTATCCATCACCATTGTTTGCTTGAAAGCCTGACTCATAGGAACAAACACATGAGGTCACGAGAAGGATGAGTATCGCAAACATTGTTGCAAATTTCATGACGAAAGTTTAACAAACTACTATCTGGCAAATTTTAATGTCAAAAGTTCATGGATTTTGTGAAAAAATCTGTTTGAAAATAATGGCTCTCAAAAATGTTTTTTCCCAAAAAATTGGTGAGCTTGGGAAATACAACACGTTAAAGATATGAGCAAAAAAAAATACGTCTTACGATTACAAAATATCACTGAATATGATTTCTTTACATTTTGGTTCTGTAAAAATCCTCTGTAATTTTCCTTTAGGAGTATATACGTATATGTACATACATATAACACATGATGTGATACGTCCAGTTCTCTCTACTTAAAATAAGCTTACACATTGTAAGAAAAATGCTGCAGATCAAATATTACAGTGTTCAAAGAATTCTTTGGTTTAGGTACCACAAGGCATACCTGAATGACGGTTTTTATCTACAGGATTTCATAAAAGAACATGGACAAATGTACTGTGTAGGCAGAACAAAATAAATTGTTCAGACTGGATGCGTTCATATAAATAATACCTGAAAAATATGACCAAGTAGGGAAAGATTTGAGGACAAGAAAAGTCATAATAACCAGTACCTACTTACATACCAAGAAACACTCTGGGAAACAGCTTAAACAAACAAAACCTCTTTCATAAAATATGCTGCTGTATAAAATATATAAATAATCTTGCCCACCAGTACTACTTTATTGGTATGCTAACTACGTATATTTAAAAGGGCTACTAGGACATACATAACTTGTAAAGATATCCGGTGCTTAAACTGAAAAATAATACATTTACACATTTCTATACAAATTAACTGGTTTAAGGAAAATAATATACTTTTTAGTTAGGTCAAACATATGCTAATGAAACAGGAATAAGTGCTTAAATGTTCACCTCTACATATCAACATATTTTGAATCGTACTACCAAGGTTGAAAACTAACTTGCTGATATATTTATGTAATGTCTACATCAATTACAAATATTTTGGAGAAATGCGTTTCATAAATATTTGAAATTATGATCAACATGAACTAGCCAATCTGCAATAATTATTACGTACATACTTTTGTAATTATTCCAGCGACACTTATTTATGTTATATATTCACTGTTTCAATTTTAGTTGAATTAGGGGTAAAACTCATATTTGATTGTGTAATACTTTCATGAACAAGAATTTCTTTCTTGCAATCATTAAATTCAGTTTTTATAAATATGTAGAGAACCATGTGAAAATTTCGTTCAAACAGGAATTTAAATAGGACTAATCGAGAACTAACATAATATTACAGCAGACTGACATTTAAATGTCTGTTATATTCTGCGGCTTAAGCCTATCCACATAGTTTGGGGAGCTCAGCATGATTTTGATCGAAGAACAAGACTGAAGGTATTGCTTTGATAGTTTTTCATGTCGCTTTAAAACTAAACTGTTGCACCTCTCTTTCATTCTAATTATAACCCTCAATTGAGCCGAGAAATAGCTGCGACAGTCCTCCTACCAGCACTGCTGGCAGTAATAATCTGAGAGCAAATGTGTACAGCAAAATCATCACAGATACATTGTCCAACGATTTTATCTTGATTACTGCTGCCAGCGATGCGGGGCAAATTAAAGCTCCTCCAACAGTAAACAAAAGAATCATTGGTCCTTCCTGAACTCTATTTAGGTACTTAGATAATAAATAAATATGTCGGTATACGAAAATTTTCTGGATTGCCAAAGTAGGCATACAATTCACCGTCATTTTCTGCATTCTAAATTGAAAAATTCAAACAAATACATTAGTCAAGACACAAAGCATTTTTTGAATTGTCATATTATACAAAAATAGTTTTTTAAAACTTACAGTTCTAGATCATCCAGCAATATTGATAGTGAAAGATCAAGAAAATCACTCCACCAGAGAAACAAGCGGCTTCGATATCAAATCCCCATATGTAGTAGTTTATTTGGACAATCAGGGCTTTACTGAATTGTGTAACTATTCAATTTAGAATTGAAGCACTTACTGTTCGAGGAATCACCCAAAATCCGACAAGTGAGCTTTTCTATGGGTTCACCCAATGGAGTCCATATGAAAAAAATTACGGCAAGGTCAAGCATGACAAACGAGTTAATTGTGACACATAAATGCTTTTGTTCTTTTAGCTTTTTTACTTTCTTTTTATAAATTTTGTTGAATTAAACAAGCGCATTGAGAAACATTGCCATGTCTGGAGCTTTAAACCGAAGAATTATCAACTGACAAATCATGTTTCCCAACCACCATGCTAACAGAAGAAAAATGATTCGGAGCTTGTGTAAGGTGTAATAATCAACGTAGTAGATTTGGAATGACATAGAAAGTAAGGTGACAGTCAGGACAAATAACTTTTTCGCTAAACTTAAACGAGTTTTCTGATCAATTACAGTTCTCACACACCAATTGCGTGTCAAAGATTCTTCCCTTTTGTTGTACCATTCCAATGGCACAGAGTGAAAGCAGCATGATAATTTTTTAATTGTATTGAAGATTGTCACAAATTCTGCCATTATAATTGAAGGCTATCTCTGACAGAATGTACAGTACAATGGAAAAAATGAAAAAGTTTGACTTTTGCAAGCTGTTTTTATGATAGCCTTTATTAGTTCTTTCCGTATCAATTGAATCAACTGTATGTCGTGTACGCTCATGACTTTAATACAAGACGTTTAAAGTAAAGTGAGCAATGTCTTAGGATATTTGTAGTTTATTGAAATGACATATCTATCGCAAGCAAAATATGATGTATATAATGTAGCATGTAAGTCCTTCATATAGGAGATTTAAGTCCATTCTGATAAAAAAAGTGAAAACGTATGCTTATGATACATAATAGAATTTGTTTTGCTAAAAGTCAAACAGATAATTCTCTTGAAAATAGGAATCTAGGTCTGTAGTACAATTAATTTTTTTACATCATTTTATTTTCCTGAGTTCAATTCTAGACACAGAAGGTCATATTCCCGTTGCTGCATATTTTTGAAGTGTGAAAACACTCATAAAGTCTTTACCCGTAGAACTCTACAGATAGATATTTTGAGCATGGACTATACTGCTCATTTGGAATGAAAGCGAGGTTCATTTCTGTGAGTTTTCATCTGCAGCAAAAATGCGTGAAAAATTGAAACTTAATGTTAGTCATGTGGTAAGTAAATTTCTTTTTCTATAATAATTTAAATAACTTTAAAGCATTAGAAAGGCTTTCACATAGCAAAGTGGCAATGAATTATTGTAGGTTATTAAATTACAATTTCATACATTTTTAATGCTTAAAACTATAAACGTAAATTTTGTATACAGAAATATTAAGTAAAGTAAACGTTTTTTCTTCTTTGGTATTATTTTATCTAGATTATGATAAAATTTAAGCACGCGGTTTCTCAACAAATAAATGTTACTTAAAACTAATAAAATACACCAACACAATACTACACTTCAATATTTAACAAACTATTATTATTGATGCTCTAATCTAGTTAAGATGCATAATATTTGTTTGAGAAAACTTGGAGAAACGCATAATTTGCCTTATTAATTCAATAAACCTACGAAATATTTCCTTTAGTTTATACCACATTCTCTTCATTTTCTGAACAATCTTGGTACATACCTCAAGCATAAAGCTTACTGTAGATACTAGAGCACCACACAACCATAATATGTATATTGTGAGCATATTACTATTTAATGTTAGTGGAGCTGGCTTATCACCAGACCACTCATGAATGCCTTTGTACTTTCGAAGTGATTGCTTCACCTCCATAGAAAAGTTTGTTCGTGACCACTGTAGCCAGAGATTTTGCAATCCGGAGGCTGAAAGGGCACGCCACCGATTCCAAAATGTATTAGGTGACGCCGGGGGTCTAAAGAAGTCCCACGCATACAACTTATTCTCTATGGGAGAACTACTTATGTGCAAATCATCTATATTTTCAACAATTTTTTTGCTCAAAATATTCGAAAGCATAATGGCCACATCCTCATACGATCCAACTAAAGCTTCTCTTTCACACTTTCTAGTCATATTGGATAAATGTTCGTGCATCAACGGCATAATATATTCATCTACATCTTTTGCTCTATAAATGAGTTGACTTAAAGACTTAATGTATTTAAAATTGCTAAAATTTGCAGATATATTTTGAGATAAATATAAATCAAGCGTGGTGGGATACCTATTCAAAAGTTTGTCCCCAATGAAGTTTTGATAATCGGCCCAATCTTCGGGCATGTTGTCTTTCATGTAATAAAGAAATTTGTAATCTTCATACACTGGCCTTAGTGGTGGTGAGTAGAATGTAAAGTTAAAACCAACCAATTCCAGAAACGTGTCAACTGGCTTGTCAAACCATTTGCTAACCATTTCAGTAACATTATCTCCACGGTAATCATTAGACATTTGCATGCCAGCAAATATCCATGGAATTAAAAGCAGTTTGTGTTTATGACCAAAGTCGAGTGATTGGTTTAGTAAAAGGTTCAAAGGAAATGTAACCTGCCTCCAGAAATCTTCATTTTTGTTTCCTCCATACCTCCTTAGATAAAATATAGTGATTAGAGCAGATAAAAGGAATGTCGCCCAAGTTGCAGTATCAAAACATGAGATAAATCCAGCCCACGATAGTTTCCCAGATTGCTTTCGTAATTTTGTGCATGACAAAAAATAAAGTGGGAAAGGTGCCTCACTGGTAGTAACGTAGGTTTCCCTGAATGTAAGTTCGTTATAAGATAATAATATTGTCACCTTAGGGTGCAACGTGTTGAACATCTGTTTTTCTATTTCTGTCTGCACTGTGATATTTGAGTTTGGGAACAAGTTTCTAACTGTAACGATAACATCACCTGCCCCAGTCTCTAATGGAAAACTAATCATAACAGGTGGTGATTCGCTCTTGTCCAAAAAATCATAGTAGGATTTCCACAACTCTGACATTAAATGAATATCAGTGATTGAAAATGATGTCCAAAGTATTTTAGTAAAATGCCGCAGTAGATTTTCTGAGCAACCATCTTGATCTTCAGCTTCAAGACAGGTTATATTCATAAATCTAACGTAATGAGTGTCTGGCGTTTTCAAAGACACAAAGTAAGTTTTGCTTATAGAATAGGAAAGCGCCTTCGGTTTAGCTTCCATCACTAGTTTTACTGGAGTTACTATGGGGGCTTCACGAAACCTACCATAATCAATTGTTAGCAAAATTGAGTTCCATTTGGAAAATGCTCCAAAAATTTTAATACTGCCACTAGTTTTCACCTGAATAAAAAACCAGAAGTTTTTGGTAGGAAAAACTGGATTTCGAAATAGTGAGGAAGAATAAAATACCAGGTCATAAAAGGATTGTGGCAATGACTTAATTTTTGTGAAGACCATGTCTGTAAACAGATTGTTGTTTACTTTCCAGATGAAACATGACAGTGGGTCAATGTAGAATTGAACCACACATGTTAACTTCCAAAATGGCTTACCGGGAAACTCAAAATTACTCGAAGAACTCACCCCAAACCCATCTACATAATTGCAAGCTATGTTTCCATATTTGCTCTTCTTATATGTGTAAAGAGAAAACACTATTGGATGTTGGGGCTCCACCAGATCGTAAAAGTCACGGCGAAGTATTTCACCATACAGATTTACCCGGTTTGCAATTACTTGTATGTTACAATCTCTAAATATACTTAGTTGCTCTCGTAAGTCTAGTTTTTGGGAACTCAAATACTCGATAACTGCATCTTCTGCAAAACAAATGTTAACTGACAAAAGATTTAAAGCTGAAAATAAAATGCTACAGCGAAATAGTTGCCAAATTGGCATATTTCTGAAGAAATCAAAACGGAAAATGTGCTTGAGAATTACAATAGTTTCTTGCCTTTTTTATTAAGATTTTCAAACTTTCTACGTAGTCGCGATTAAAGTTTGGATATTACCCGTCTTTTACACGTCGAAGAAAAAAATATGTACAAACCAGTTATACCAAACATATAACTACACAAATATATTCATCACATCTATTGTCCCAAAAAATGCTAAATTATTCACCATCTACTGTAAAAACATCATTTGTGTAAGTAATAAAATTGAACAACGCTACCTGACGGCATTAAAAATTTTAAAAGGAAGACAATGTCATTGGTAAAGCATTGCTTCGCCTTTAATAAATAAATTATTTTTCACCTAACAAAATGGAAAATTAGATGAAGTATGCCAAACAAATATATTAGTGCTCGTTGAAAGCATGGCGTTTTTAGTGAGTGTCTATCGGTCTATCATACTGCGAAGTATTAGCTCATTTAATAGATTAATAGTAACTTACGACGAAAACACTTCAGGTAGATGCCATTTAAATAATAAGAAAATTATTAAAAACACGATTTATCTGTGGAAAAAATGGAAAAATATGTTACCATAGAATGCAAAGAATTCCGCATCTCATATTTTGGAATACATTCTGCTCAATGTGAAAAAAACTAATATTGAATCTATGGTATGCAAATGTCTTGGTAATGCAGTAAAATGTGTAAATTTTATAGATTTTAAATCACGCAGACGGAAGTTATCTGTCGACCTGAAAATTCATTGCACTCGAGTTACCATGAAATTCCAAATAAGCTTTTACCTTCAGGAAATGATGCAAAGACGGACGGATATCGAATGCAATGTGATTGGTGTCCCCTTATAATAGCACAAATAGACAATCAACTAGAAACAAGGCGACAAGACCTGTGGTATGTATTTTAAGATGCCAATCAGTTAAAGCTTCATTCAGTTCCAACGATTTTGCCTGAAATTGATGCGTGTACAAACATTCAATAAATATTTTTCACAAGTGTTTTACAGATGGACAGTAGGAATTTGGACAAAAGATTTGGAACGAGTGTTTTGATTCAAACAAGCGCAATGACTTGTGTCACTGACAAGGGAAGGCATAAATCATCTCACAAGTACAAAAGCATTTGCATACAGATGTGTGTTATTGTTAAATAACAGAATTAAAGCTGAAATAAAAATGGTACAACAAAAAGGTTGCAAATTCGGCATGAATCTTGATGAATCAAAACGGAAAATGTTCTTGGGAAATTAGAGAAGTTTCCAGGCTTTTCTTCTATTAAGTTTAAAAATTTTTTGACGTGGCTGGAATTTAGCTTGAATTTCTCCAGAGGTTAACACGCCTACGAAGAATATAAATGTAAAAAATATGGCTACGACGTAACTGCGCAAATATATTCATCACATGAATTGTTGTAAAAAATACTAAATTTTTCAGCAGCAACCACAAAAACATCAAATGAGGAAGCAAGAATATTAAACAATGGTATGTTAGAGCAATGATTTAAAAAGAGGATGACAGTATGGTATAGTGATGCTTGCTACGCCATTAAAAATGAAATAGTTTTTCACCTAACGAAATTAGAAATCAAATGATGAAGTATGCCAGCAATGTATTAGTACTATTTTATATTAGTGCTCAGTTTTAGTGAGCGACTATCTGTCCATCATACTGCTCATTTAAAAGACTGATGGTAGCTTACAACGAAAACACTTCAGGTATGTGTTTAATGCTCATGCCATTTAATTAATTAGAAAATTATAAAAACACCATTTATCTGTGAAAAATGGCAAAATATATTAATTATAGGATACAAAACTATACCAATATATGGACTCCGTCAAATCATTAACATTACGAAAAGGATGTAACCACGGCATTTATTCTGACATGAGAGTGATCACAAATCAATTTGTTGAGGTATAAATGATTATCACTTGTTTAATTGCTTGATAATTGAAATTACGATGAATATTTAGATGGAAAAACAAAAGCTTAAACGAAATTTGTCTCTTCATATATATTTTCCACTTGTAGCAGAACTTCAATGGAAGAATAGAAAAATGTGGATGCAGTTGTGATGACAACGTGTACTCTTCTCCTCATAGAAATTTGTCAGGTACCAAAATTACTGCGTAAACCAAATAAATATTACAAATGGTACATATCAAACTGAATTTTATGTCACACTAAATTACATCTCGTTTAGTTGTCCCCACTCACAATAACAGCCGATCAAATAATAATGCATATATTTTGATAATTGGTGCATAAAATCCCGTAAATTTTTATAGAATTGATACCAATTTAAATTTTTATTTTGTCTTACTTATGGGTAAGATTTTATGAGCAAAGCACTCAACTTGTTAATTTTGAAATTTTGTTTGGTAGAGTTGGATAGGATCATTAACTGGATGCAACTGCATCACAAAAATAGTTGGGTGAGGTTGCGATATTTGCGATTTAAGTTAATAACCATTCAAAACTGATTTTAAGAGACAAAAGTGCGCTACTTTATTTTCTGATATTTTTCAGAGAATGTCACATCTCGGTTAACGTACAAATATTGAATCTCTCCAAACGCCAACTGAGGTTTATTTACACCCCTATTTCAACTTATTATTAAGATTTCGAAAAAGATGCAAGATGGCTGACAACTCTTGAGGAGTGAGTAGTTTTAAACGAGTAAACTAATTATTGTATTATATAACGTAAACTTGTTTATTCCTCAGGTCGCAAATCTACTGGATGCTTCAAGCTTTCAAAAAACAACTCCGAAAACTCAAGAAAAAATTTAGAAACTGGTTTCACTGAGGCTGAAAATGGAAATGCATCCTTATTACCAACAGTTTTTTCGCCTTACATCTAGCAATATTCTCTTGCAAATAACGACGTTGAACTGAAGGTTTATATCATTGAATTGTTTTCACCTTTATCATACCAGGAAGAAGAGTTATCTAGAGTCTTATGTATTTAAAAAACTAATTCTGTCTAATGACCGTAAATAAGTTGCTGTAGCCTAATTTCTAAACTAGTGCTTGTGTTACTCAGCAATAAACCAAATTCAATTGCATACACATGGTAGGTTTCAATAAACTTGTAAAGTTTCAATGGTTTGGAACAATAAGAGTAGTTGAAATTCGTACAAAAATATACTTGTTGAAGTTGAAGTCTTGTTGAAGTTTGTACTTCCCTGTTGAAGTTTGAACACAAAATTATGAATCGATATAATGCAAAACTTTTAATTAAAACATTGCTCACATCATTACGCTATAGGATAATGAAATACACTCACATTAATGTCGAAGAAAGGAAATTTATGACAACTTCCTAGTTTTCACGGTGTTCACGTATAACCACTTCTCAAAAGTTAGTCACATAAAAATCCACTCCAAGTTCCCCTTGGCAACAATTATACACGATAAAGTACAAGCCTTTTTTCATGCTCTGTAAAACCACATTGTTCATATTACTAAGATGTAGAAAAAGCATTGGGACTAAAGTTAAGGCATAATGGATGCATAAATGTCAAATATTTTTTACAGTATTTTTATTGCATACATTAACCCATATATAAACACCAAAGGTATGTTATTCTGGACTGACTATTCAAGAATAGCATTAACACTAGCATATATCGAATAA
>JAQIXX010005738.1:0-13432 GCA_034700605.1 Willowsia nigromaculata | reverse complement strand
AAGCATAAAAAGCATAATTTTTTCGTCGAAAAGCATAAATTCGAAGTCAAAAAAAGCATAATTTGGGTCGTTCTACTAATAACATTCTAAAAATACTGTACACAAGTACCTGCTGAGCTCAGAAACCATCAGAACTAATGTGGGCACTCCAAGTGTCATTAGAGCGAATGCATTGAATGCGGGCTGTAGGAAAGCCAACAGAGAGCTGACAACGGCTATCACAAACACAAAATACTGAAAGGACGACCTAAACACAATTAATTCAATAGTTATTATTAATCCAATAAATCCAATCACATCTTCTTTAAAACAAATGGATGCAAGACGTTAATTCTGGAATATCAAACTGTTATTCATCATGCTCATTTACTCACCTATTTTTCCGGATATGCATTGGAAGATATCTGCTGGGGAACCAGATAGCAAACGCTGCAGAGAAAACCCACAGAATCGCTAGTTCATCTAGAAGTTGCCCTAAAAGACTCAGCGTTGCATGAAAGTATACTGAACAAGCGCCCACAACTATCAACATCCCCCAAACAACGTAAATCCCTCGATTGCAATGATTGGCATAGGGTTGAAATAGCCATATCAGTACCGGTGGTAGAGCAAAAAATAACACATTGCTGACCTATGAAACACCAGAAAATTAGGAACATTAAATTAGCAAATACATAAATTTCAACAATATGGGCAAAAACTTTAAGGTATTCTCATTTTGGATTCATCGCCCTTTAGAGGAGACTTTATTTGTTTCCTTCATAAGTTTATAAAAAATGAATTTAGAGCCTTACCGTATTTGCATATTCTGCGATGAAAGGAGAATAAATGTAGTTGGATTCACACCAGTCAACGGGAGAGCTTCCTGGCTTTAACATGATGATGACAGACTCTACAAAGTTAGAGCTGACTTTTACTGCTGTTCCGTCTATTATTGCTTTCCTTGGACTGAAATTATCTGAAATTCAAGTCAAAGAAAACATAAATACAAACTGATAATTCAAAACTTAACAACTTTGTGCTTCGTGATCAACTGCAGCTCTATTCTTTTCATAACAACTATTTTTATGGCTGCAATCATGAAACATTTATTTGCTTGAATTGGTGCATAACACAAAAACAGGATATGCATAACCATGCATTTCATTTTTATTGCATAATGATTGTAGCCTTAGCTGTTTTGATTTACTGTAATGAATTGCCCATTTATGTGCAAAGTGTAAAAACTCTTGTGTTTGAGTGTGTACTATGTACCATTATATAGCATGCATGTTAAATATTTATAGCTTCAATATTTTTTAACCAAACCAAGTACCTATGTAAATAAACAAAATATTAATAAAAGCAGCCAAAAGCATTAATTGAAGTACTACAATAAAAGTTTGGTTTAATTACACAAAAAACTATTCCAGGCACACTTGGTACAGCGGCTTTGTTCTTTGATTCATTCCGATATAATAGGATATCGCTACAAAAACGCGCAATTATAAATTAGAATTTCTAATTAGTTTAATTTTAACCACACAGTGGTGGAGCATTCAACTATTTCAACTCGTTGTGTATTTATTTATGGATGCGCACATGCATGTCCATCTGCCTGCATTGAGTTTGAGTGCATCATCCTTTTTAATATGATGTTGAACTATGAACTCTAATTCTGTCGATTCAACTACTTTCATTGCTTTCTCATTTTTGTCTGTTACATATTTAATTAATTATCATATACTTGTTAAATTAACGTTTACTCAAATCAAAGTCATTAGCAATTCTATAAAACCATCGACGCATTATACATGTAAAACTTTTGATTCCTTTGTTGTCTATTGTTTTGTTGGTCTTAAATTTTAAGTAGGAAATTATAACAGCACTTTAATAAGTGCTAAAAAACGTAAAACGCTATAACTAAGAATGAGCTAATACAGTCTGGTACAGTTTTAAAACTCTAATCTAGATTAAACCTATAAGTTTATAAATATGCAAAATCACGAGAGAACTGTCAACTGTACTGGGAGGAAGATAAACAGCAATTTGTAACGATATCATAAACTTTACTTACTTTCAGTCTCCTCCTGATCTCTTGAAGAAAGTGTTTGATTGTTGGTTAATTAAATGGTTTGCTTTCTAGAAGCTAATTAGTTAATGGCTGAATGCACAAGACTTGCACATACGTCTCAGCAAAATCACCTTTTAATTGTCAAAATTGTCCTCCAGTCTCAATGACAAACCAATTTACACACAACCGACTTAACGACGATTTAAAATGAACTAAAATTAAACTCACTGAATAATTAAACCCTTCAATTTTATTAACTTCTGGCGTGAGTTTATTTTGACGAATCTCGTCGTTTTACATAATTTATGACGTCTCTGAGAAATCTCTTCATAAAAGTCTTTCTTTATCTCCTGAAAAAATCCATTTTATATTCTCATTTCCTATCTCATTTCATCCACATTTTTCATCTCGCACGTTATGTCCCACATACAAAAATATACAAGCTTCCAGACCAGTCTCCAACCTGTCGTAACTTAACTATGCTTGAGCTTCCAATGTAATAGGTTAAATGTCAATATATGTCAAAAAACCTCAACCCGTTCTGAAGTTTATTTTTAATGACGCTTTTTAGCAAGAACTATTAACAACTTGACTATGTAACATTTTCATTCTGCTTTCGTAACATTTGTGAGGAGAACAGTGAACTTCACTTAAAATCAATTAAACTCCCTTCCTTCTGTCCCAATTTCTCTGGAGTCACTGGAAACTCCTCACATCCATCAAATTCCTATCTCCAATTAAATCGTTCACACAGTCTCTTTGATTAACTTAATTATAGCCCGTGTACATCATTTTGTAAGTGTGTGCAAAGCCCAAATTTTCTACAAATTCAATTAACTCCAAAATTAATATTTGCACTCGTAATCCGTGCTTTTAGCGCAACCAATGCAGAAAGGATTTCCTTTCCAAAAACCAAACCCAGAAAAAAATTGAGACAAACAAAAAGGCAAGTCGCCATACAAAAACGGAGACGCACTCGCTCCTCAGAGCTCTCTGTTGCGCAGCTGATTTTGCACATTAACAGATGATATGAGAAAAAAACCAAACAAAACAAGAAAAGACGCAGATATGAGCATCATACGATCCTCAAAACTTGCCAGCCATGAGCTAGTGCCATATTATAGCTTGTCTACCTGAGTATTATCGTTAATGAGGTAAAGTGCCTTACCTGGTGCCACTTATCGTGTACATGTCCTGCTTGTACATTTTCAACTAGCAACACATCTTTTTTGACAGCTTTTGTTCGACTTTTTTTATCTACTCAAAAGCAACTCGTTTCAGAGATGTTGACAATAATAAACGGGTCCCACTACTCTTGTTTAAGCCATAAGCCTATTCCAACACAATTTTAATGACAAAGAAAATCTGAACAAAGGGTATGGGTTGGCTGAGTGGCTAATGTCGTGAAAAATTTGGGTACAGACACATTTGAGAATACCTACCTATTATTGAATTAAAGCCCATAGCCCATATTATAGTATGTATATCGAAGTAATAGAATATTGATAAATGCACAAACTCAAACCATTATGCATATTTTATATGCAGAGCAGAAGCAAAATGTAGGGTAAAATGTTTACAAGCTGTACATATGCGTGGGTGTTACAATGGGTCACATTACTGTATTCTTGCATAGCATAACATGTAACATCACACTTTTTGCAAATTATTACGTGACAGATTAGACGATAGGAAAGTTACATTGATACCATTCTATGTGTTTTGTAATCTCATTAAAATTCATGAAACATGAAATGAACTCTTTTTGAAGGATATTTTGTGCATAATATTTTATATGGAGAAATTTTGCCTGTGAAACTTATGCTTACGTGAAAATCCTCTCTGTTGCTAGTCGAATCGGATTTGTCTTTGTCCCCGTGTGCTTGACACAGTCACATAAAGCGTTTTAGAGTTGGTTCCGCTCACAAAATATGTATATCTTTTTTATGTGAAATCACTTTTACACCACACCACACACTATTGTCTAATAATAAAGACAAGGAAACGGAATCTGTCGCTGCTGCTTGGTGATAATGAACGCTGCTGATGCTAGCTGCAAACTGACAAAGAGTAATTTATGTTCACTGATGTCTACTTCCATCCAATCTAACAACTTGCGCCTTCGACTGAGCCAAGCCAAACCAATTTTTTTACAACTTTACACTCTACAGTACTCACACATTTAGCAGGACATTTTTTACTACTTAAATATTCTATTGTGTAGAGTAGCGCATTAGTGCGAAGATATTTTCTCCTGAGTGAGAGCTGTAGAGAGAGGGTTCAAGTTGACACTTCAAAGTTCAATCCATGTCTGATGTACAATCAATGTAGGAAGGCTTGTCAAAAAGAGCTGTACAACGTGTTATAAGTGGATTTTACATTACCACAAAAAGTAGCCATATATTAAGCAATTACAATACTCATAAATAATATATTTCCAAAATTTACCAAACACAAAATTGCGGTGTGTAAAAAAGGGTTAAAGTTCGTTAATTGCGCAATGCAAAGAATGGCGAGTGAAAAGAAGACAAATTTCCATTTTTTTGGGTGATTGAATTAAATGGAGGGTAGAAAATTCTACGTGCAAGTTTTTACGCTTTATGTGTTGTCGGACAAAAAAAAAAGTTGTTGGTTATGAATGCTAAAATCAATATAGAAGGTAGTCAGTACATTATTACCTGAGTTTTGTTACAAATTACACACGTATAAAAAGTGAGAAATTTTCCCAGTGAGAAAGCCAATGATATGCTCCTAAAAATGTTTTTGGAAAGAAGGTAGAAAAATGTTATGAAAAATTGGTTACTGCTTTTGTCTGCACAACAGTACGATGAAATTGCTTCGTATGGAGTGTATGTGTACTGTGGAAAATGCATACAAAAAATGTAAAGCAATTAACTGATGTTGATACGAAAAGGAAATATTAGGCATATGCAAAAAAAAGGCTTAGAGCTCAAACGAAGGTTTTAGAGTACACAGTCAACTATAGAGACATCATGATGAACCAGCTTTTTAAAAAACATGTTCTTAGCTTAGTTCTTATGCAAGACAAGTGGCAAAAACCAGCTGCTGCTTTCGTGCTTTCGTTTATCCTTTCTTTTGCAGGTTATACATGAGATGTGACTAATATCAGTGATATGAATATGATAAAGATAAAAAAATTGTTTCACATGAAAAAATATACATGAAGAAATGTCTGTCTGACGAGCTGAGGTACATCAAATTTTCGGATACACAACATATTATGGAGCTAGACAACTAAAATAGGTACTACGCTTGTGCCACAAGCCTTGTGGTTTTATTCCTCATGTCGCACTCGCACTTGGCATTCTTTTCAGATATTCGAATTGGAGTAGATATAAGTACCTCCTTCACATTTCTTTCTACTTGTTCATATTTACGCAGCACTTGCATCAAGAAGAATTGAGGGATTCATGTGGAATTAAAGTCCATATTTGTGCAACAACTGAGAATGAGCAGCACATCTAAAATCCACTGCGATGAAATAATGTGTTTAAGAGTTCCCATGTTTAATGCTTCGTATCATGTTTTGCAGTCAATGTATGCGTCATCATTGCAATATTTAGAATTATGTTGCTACCGCATGTCTGTTTAGAGATAATTGTGAGTGCATGTGCACTAAAAAAGTTAAACAAGAAGCACGAGAACCAGCACAAAGGAATATGCTGACTCAATCTGAGCTCAGTTTTAATTCCTGATACGAACAAACCAAAGACAAAAGCTATGCTTTATGAAAATATGAGTACCTATACTATATGCAGCGAGCTTTGCGTAGTTGGTAGTTCTAAAACTGCGTAAACACCTCGGATAAAATATTACAGTAATTGTAATTTTTGCTGAAAAACTAGGTAGCGTTCCGAGCTCTGTTCATCAAAAAACGCAAGAAAAATTAAGTTGCATATTAAGATAGTATTGGACAATTATGTTCGCTAAATGAAGTGTAAACCTGATAATGAGAATAAAATACTTACAGAGAGCAAGACTCGCACGCATCCTGCTGCTTGCAGTGTATGCAACAGAATTTTCATTTTAGTTTGTTATAAAAATGATGGTAACTACAACGCACGATACATTCCATTGGTATTATTTGGATATCACGGAATGCGATGATCAATAAACGGATACTGATAACGATAACCTATGTCTTGAGTTTTCCTTCCATTCCTGGAAAAACACAATGCAAAGAAACAAACTGGCAACGACCTAGGCTGCCGTTAAATGTATATAATTATTTGGCCTAAAACGTGTTGCATGTCATGATACTCTGGAAATGACTGGATTTACACACGTGTGTGGTTGTAAGGAATCCAAAAATAAAAAATGAGTCCTAATGGTAATTTTTTTCTTGGTTGATGGCATCCAGTGAACCAGATAGCAGGTTAAAAGGGTTAGATTTGTGAAATGTTTTGGTTAAAAGTTCCCATTATGCAAACTCTGCTAACCATGAAGATCACCCAAAACCTACTACAGCTCATGGCTCATAACATATTACAGATGAGATTAAAATGATATGCTTTAATTTTGAGCTTGTATAAGAGCACATGTTGCATAAAATTTAGTTGATGATATGGGAAATTAATGGGAGTAAAAACTGGTTTTACCTTGCTACGAAAATATAAAAATAGAAACTTTTCTGGGGAGAGAAGTGAATGATAGCTCATGCGTTTAAAATGAATTTAACTTTAGCGTGGTTCGCGGATCCGCAATGTACAAGGGTAGTTTAATTACATAGGTACATTTGATATGACATATTACACATGAAACCCTTTAAAAAGAAAATCTTGTCTATGGAAGGCTATAAACTTATATCCAAGCTAATTAACAAAGTTTGATGAGTACCTACATGTATTCCATATTAACATGAATGAGTAATCGTATAGCAGTCAAGCAGCCAGTAATAAATTCTGAGCTGGAGTTCCAACAGATTACTAGATAGGACTAGGAATCTAGGAGGTAATTTTCACATGTTATGGCTGACCATTTCCCAGCATTTTTTCACTCTCGTAAAACACGAACACCCTACTACCCTCTTTTCTTGTAATTAAAAAGTGTGAAGCATTTTCATAAAAATGCTAATTTTTAAAAATGCTACCATAACGTAAACGTATGACTTTGCTTAATACCACATTTTGTTAGTATTAAAAATGCTTCCAATGCTGCAACTTCGAAGTTTCTTTTGGCGATACCTTCGTGGTATCCGACGTGCAATGCACGTGCATCTTCCAACACCTCGTTTGTTATTGTTTCCATTCATTCAGGATTTAAGCTCAGGTCCCTTACCTCCTGGTGGAAGGGTTAAAACGGCAGTCGATGGGGTGAACTTGATACTTTCCTCGTTTCCAACAAGGTGGCCTTTGCCAATACCCGTGCTCGCTGTGACTTTAGTGGCAGCTTTATCTATGGTTGTGAATGCGTGGGTTGTCTTTGACATTGCGAGTGATTTAGTTTCCAACAATGAGCTATTCAGCGTGGACACGAAATGTCAATCGACCGTTTTCGATTACGTGGTTGTTGGTGCAGGTATGAAAAAAAAACATAATGAATTTTGTCCACTTTGACTAAAATTGGTAATAAAATGGAAATACCAGGTGCGCCCCGAAACAGAAATAATTTACAGCTTAATTTTTTAGGAACTGCTGGAATTGTTGTCGCAACTCGTATAGCAAATGCATCAAGAAATATTCGGGTATTATTGCTGGAAGCTGGGGGTGAGGTAAGAAAGTAGTCCATTATTTATTTATTGCTCTAAAATGCATGCTAAGTAAATTGAAATATTTTTTACAGCCGTCCATTTTAAATGACGTCCCAAGTCTGGATCTCTTTCTCATGAATCAGCCAGCCAATACGTGGAAATATGCAAGCGTCCCACAAGAAAACGCATGTCACAATTGCGACGGTATGGTAAGAATTCAAATATATGGAAAGTATATTTTCATTGTTTAGTTTAATTCTTGATATGAAATCAATGGTTATCATTATAATGTTCTTCTTCGCAGAGAACACTTTCCTCTACAGGGAAGATGCTGGGTGGGTCATCGTCCACAAATTTTATGATGTACACTCGTGGAAACAGAGAGGACTTCAACAGGTGGGCTATTGACGCACAAGATCCAGAGTGGAACTATGAAAACATTCTTCCGTATTTTAAAAAGTCAGAGGATTACAATGGCGCATATGCAAATGAGGTCAACTCGGAGGTATTCCACGGGAATGGAGGTCTCCTTAATATTGCTACCCACACCTTCATGCCAGGGGTTGAGGATTTTCTTGCTGCTGGAGTAGAAAAGGGGTATTCAATCGGGGATTACAATGGGGAGGATCAAGAGGGTAATTTTGACATTTATTTCGAATTTCGACCCTTTTGGGAACTGTTTATGAGTTAACCATGCTTTTGCAGTGTTTTCCAAAGTGGATGTGACCACTCAAGACAACTGGCGAGAGAGCGTGTACAGAGCCTTCTATCAGGATACTGGGAAGCCACCCAACTTATGCATCAAGAAATATGCTCACGTTACAAGAATCAACTTTGGTCATAGTGCAACCGATGGACGTATTAGAGCTACTGGTGTAATTTATCACAGGCATAACCTTACCCGAACGGTTGATGCTCGCAACGAAGTGATAATCAGTGCTGGTACATTTGGGTCAGCTAAGCTACTCTTGTTGTCTGGTATTGGTCCTTCAGAAGAACTTCGAGCACTAGGAATACCTATCGTTAGAGATATCCCAGACGTGGGGAAAAATTTGCAGGACCATTCGTATGCCTTGGTTGGCCCCTTTGTGAAGGGACCAGCAGTGAACCCAAATAGAGACTTAAGTTTGGCAACTGCAGCTCATTTCGTTATGAATGAGGACGGCGTGACAGCAGCACCGTTTGGCTTGGCAGGCCAAGCATTTTTCCAAAGTCCATTTGCTCAGTAAGCTAATCATAACTTTTAGCATTTTTTAACGAACTGTATGTAATTTGACAAAATTATACTGATAAGCATTATGTTTTTCTACAGACCCACGTATCCTGATCTGCAAGCCATCCAATTCTCGATTGCTCTCCATCCCCAGATTAGCCACTTTTTGTTTGAAATCCTGGGTATAAAGGAATCCATTCTGCAGGAGTGGCTGGATCCTTTTCAACTGCAAAATTTGGATGCTAGATTTGTGCTTATAGTTCTTGGGCGGCCACATTCAGTGGGACAACTTTCACTAAGCGGTGCTTATTCCATGGAAGACTTAATTATTGATCCCAATTACTTATCGCATCCTGAGGACAGAGAAGTGCTGCTGTATGGGTTTAAGAAAATCGTTGACCTGTTCGAAAACACAACAGTGCTAAAGACGCCCCTTTTCCCGAAACCAGTGAGAGGATGCGAACATGAATCATTTAAGAGCGATGATTACTTCAGATGTGTAATCAAGCACATGTCTGGATCACTGTATGACCACGTTGGGACTTGTGCTCTTGGAAAAGTTGTCGACAGTAGACTTAGGTTTGTGTTTAACGGAATTGCTGGTAACCTGTTTCATGTAATTTTGCTGTGTATGTTGATTGTGATTTAATTAATTTGACAGGGTCCATGGTATAGATGGCTTACGTGTAATTGACGCGTCAGTGATTCCAAGAACTCCAAATGGGAACGTTCAAGCAGCTACAATTATGGTTGCAGAGAAGGGAGCTGAATTCATAGTATCCGAACTTAGTGATCCAGATCGTCGAAGAGTTTTGCGTTCTTGGACATGGACATGACCCCCTGCAGCTTATTAGGTAATCATAATCAGAATGACTAAAGCAAATGACTAGATGAAACAGATATTTTATTAGTGCTAAAATATTTTAGAAACGAATGTTGGCCGTGATGTATTAGGTTAGGTATGTAAGTTTCATAAGATATACATATTGTGCCATTACAAAGGCAGTCTGATAGTCAGATTTTACGTCTAATTCAAGTATTATTCAACAAGGCTTTAAAAAATACTACCTTTACCTTAAAATAAGTAGATAGAAAGGTTAGAAAGCAAATTTCTCTTCCCGTGGACATTGCATAAAAAATGTTGAATTGTAATTTACTTGGGTAACTTGCGTCATAGTACATTTCGGTCATTTTTTAAATAAAATTATAATACTTTTAGAATATAGAATTATGTGAAGTGTGAGCTATAAATTACAGGAGTAAGTTCATGAACTGGAAAATGAGAGTAAATGTTTTACAAGTTATCATCTCATAAAGCAAGTCTATGATAGCATGGATTACTAATTGTGAGCTCATTTCCTGTTAACAAAGACCCGTATAATAAAAATATGATTCCATGATTATTTGTAATGAAGTTTAGTTTACAACTGTTCCAATTATATTAAGCTGTAATTTGAAGCATGCAAAACTATAGATGTATATTAAAAACCGGTTTTTACCTAAAATCTACTGGATAACCTTGACTCGGATAAGTTTTAGGTTCGGTGGGTACATTTCACCTTAACAAAAGCAAATCGAAAGTCGAAAGCAAGCAGTTTATATGATATCTAGTAATGGCAATCATATGACATGTAAATGTTTGACCTAGAAGAAAATGGCTGAAAGTATTTGGGAAATGTGAATTTTGTTTAGAGATCTCACACGTCCAGATCAACAACGTGCTTTACGCTACCACACCAGCAACACAGTTCTTCTAAGAAAAATGCGTCATATTGTTCTACAATTTCCCAAAACATGCACCAATCAAAATTATCTCGTATTAATCAGTATCAAGGTTATATGCTTAGGTCATAGGACTGGGAAAGAACCCCAAAGACTTCAAACTAATTGTTGTTGGTTGTTGCGGTATTTGATTGTGGCATTTTGCTTATAAAGTAACTTGACATTGAAGTTCTTTAAATTTTGACAAAGCTTCCTGAAATGGTTAACGCAGCAATTTTATAATGAGCGATACATTGATAGCAGTTATAGCGCTAATTCTTCGTAAGAGCAAACAATGTTTCAGTTTTGCTATGCTTCGTTGCAATGCAATATTTACTGAACCGTTTAATTAGCGTGACTACCCAACGTATTTTAGAAATACATTGTTGGCTAAATCGTCTAACATTTAGAATGATGAATAGAATGGCAAATTTTTTCTCTCATTTGTGCTTAATAAAACTATAATAAACATCGGGATTTCCTTTTTTCGACCACATTTTGATTGAAAGTTGTTCCATAGATGAACAATCAGCATTCACGCAGAATGCTCACACTTTCCCGCATAAACATTGTAGAATAAAGACTACGTCATGTTGTTCGTTTTATTATAATACAACTCCTCATTTTAATAATGATCATCCAATTACTTTTCTACGAGTGAATCTCGGATCTTGAAACTTCCCAAAAATTGCAGGTGAGCACGTTTATGGGTCGATTTTTATCTGCTTTACTAGTCCAGCCTAGCCTAATTATAGCTGCTAAATGTGACTTGTGACTGCAAACTGAATGAACACCGACGATGTATTTCATGGGAATGACTTAGTCAGTAAGCCAGTAGTCAACTAACGTCATTAACCAAACAGATTTGTACCTGAACAGGAAGACCACAAACCACAGAAAATACGCTTGGACAAAATTAATTTACCATGATTTTGCTGTCATTACAGTTTATAAAGGCGTGGGTAAATAGTAAAATAACTGTTCACAAAGCAGAATCTAATTCAAGTGTCTCATACTGATCAAAAATCATAATGAGTTATTTTCCAAGGGACCTGCCTGAAGGCACATTTGCCAACACCAACTTTTTCCCAAGGAACCAGTTGTTTCGCCTATTATTGTCCACTCCAAGAATACCTTCGTCAGTGCTTACCTACGCCAGTTTGGCAATCATTATTAGTTCTTGGGTCGCATTGGATATGACTAGGGACGCAACTTTAAATAATGAAGTATATACATCAGATGCAAGATGCCAGCATTCCTCATTTGAGTATATAATAGTCGGTGCAGGAGCGGCAGGAATGGTAGTGGCCACAAGATTGGCAAACGCTTCAAGGGATTCACGAGTCCTTCTTTTGGAAGCTGGGGGCGAGGTGAGATTTGCATGTTTTTAATGAAAAGCTAAAATCGTTGTAGTAAACGGAAATAAATTTGATTTGATTATCTTTTTTCTCATCACTAACAAATGTTTAGCCTCATGTTTTAAACTATCTACCAATTTTGGACTTTGCTTTGATGAACCAACCGCCTAATACATGGATTTACAAAACTGCTCCACAGACTGACACGTGTGGACTATGCCTTGAAAAAGTAATATTTATTTGATAAATCCCTAATTTCTTTTGCATTATCCAAAAGCGTATTAAAATCGGAAACAAAATAGAATTTCCCAAATTTCTGAATGTCTACAGAGAGCTCTAACAACAAGAGGGAAAATGCTTGGTGGTTCCACCTCCATAAACTTCATGCTTTACGCCAGAGGCAACAAACACGATTTTGACACATGGGCTGAGATTGCGGAAGATGAACAGTGGAACTATGAAAATGTTTTACCATACTTCAAAAAATCTGAGGATTATCATGGGGCTTACGAATCAGACCCGTCGTCATCAAAGTATCATGGAAAGGGTGGACTGCTCAATGTCGCTACTCATGATTACATGCCTGGTGTTGATGACTTCTTGGCAGCTGGTGTGGAGAAAGGATACACGGTTGGTGACTACAACGGTGAAAGTCAAGAAGGTACTAAGAATAAACTCAAACATCTTAAAATGCCCCATAAACATAAATTATGCTAATAATATGCAAGAATTTTTCTGCTTGGTCAATAGTGTTTTCAAAAATGGACGTGACTACTCAAAACGGCTGGAGAGAAAGTACATACAGAGCATTTTACAGAGACACTAGTCGACCAGAAAATCTATGCATAAAAAAGTATGCGCATGTGACGCAAGTAATGTTCGATAGGAAAAGCAATGGAAAACCAAGAGCTGTTGGTGTCGTGTATGAGAGGCAGTTGCAGGAAAGAAGAGTTCATGCCACTAAAGAAGTGATATTGAGTGCAGGAACAATGGGGTCTGCCAAGCTTCTTATGCTATCTGGCGTTGGTCCTGCAGCACACTTGGGAGAACTTGGACTTCCTCTGATTAAGGATCTTCCAGTTGGGTTCAACCTCCAAGATCACGCGTATACGATTGTAGGACCGTTTTTAAAGGCACCTTCAGTAAACCCAGAATTTGTGTTTAATGCTCGATCAGCTTCCAGGTTCCTTTTCAATGGTGGAGGGTCTTTTGCAGCACCATATGGATTTGCGGGTACAGCGTTTTTCCAAAGTCCAGTGGCTCAACCACCTTACCCCGACATGCAAAGTATTCAGTTCTCCATCTCTCTACATCCCACACTTCCAACCATCCTGAAT
>JAQIXX010005737.1:0-13432 GCA_034700605.1 Willowsia nigromaculata | reverse complement strand
ATTTTTAAAAACATAGTAACGACTTGACTCAATGACTGCAAATTGGCTTAAGGAAATTTGTGGTTAAGCAGGCAATATTGTGTAGTAAATTATAGAACACCACAGCTACAACACGTTTAATGTTTAAACTGCAAAATTCCGCAAGTCATTTCCTCTGCGTACAAGTTTGGAAATAAAACAGTTTAATGAGAAGAGAGACAATAAAAGGTGTTTCACTAGTTAGCCTGCCATTTTGCTGTTCTTTGATATACAACACTATACAACCATTCATAAGTCTCATAATAAATAATCTTTATAACCATTTTCACACTTCCAGTATAATTTGCATAGTATTCTGCAGCTCTATTCCTCCCTCATGATGATGATAATGATGAGCAACGTTGCACTTGCAAGTTTAAACTTACGACTTTAATTTTACCTTTGTTTTACTACATTGAACAAATTAATAAATGCTATCCCATTTTGGTGTAACTCAACCAGAATTTTGATTCATCCATTTTAAGCATTTTCCTCCCACCTTCCTCCTCCTGCTGAATGACGATCTATATGATGATTTGCATTCATTCAAGCTTTTACTTTTTTTACACAAAGTAGTAGAGTGGATAGTAATTATCATCGGCACTGACTGTTATGGTGGGTGGATTAACTTTGTGAATAAATTATGTACACAGCCAGATCGTTTGTTACTGTTGTTACAAGAGTCGATGAGGAATTTTTGGATGCGTATGCTGCTGCAAATTTAGTGTGCTTCTTTAGTAGGGATGTTATTACAGAGTTTTAGATACCAAAAAGTCAGTCAGTACGAATCAAATGTTCGTGAATTATTTTTAAGCCCCAAACCTTTAGCTGATTTTCTCTCAAGGTTTTCAGACGCTGAGCTGTCAAGCTTGACGAGGAAATCGTTCAACTGTATTGGGAAATGCGTTTGAACCAGCGCATTGTCATTCAGATTCAACCCACAAAAGCCCAACGCACGCAGTTTTTCATTTTGTCACTCAGCTTTTCGAACACACATTTTCAGTTTGTTGTCGCATTGCTCACTTATCAGTAGAATTAGAGACTTATTAGTTGATTATCGAAATCTAGAAATTTTGTTTTGAAAAATTGTTTTTTGTCGCCCGTGTTGGTGAACAGTTTTGGTTCATTAAATTAGGTAACTGAAAAGAAGAAGTAAAACGAAGATAGCGTGGACTGAGACCTGCTTTCTCACCATGTTGAATTCCAGTTGAATGTTAAAACTGTACACACATAAAATGTAACAGTAACAATGGAATACACAAGTGACAAGTCAACTTTTATCCAAATCCAGAGAAACAGACAAAGAAAGATGAAAGAAATAAGATAAGAGATGGAATACTACAAGCAAAGGTGCGAAAGAATGTAGAGAAAAACCAAGAAAACATAATTGTAAATTTTTCCATTCTTTTCGACATATTTTTTTCTGTTTGTTAATGCATCGTTATTTGCCATTTCAAGATTTATTATCATGCCAGACTGAAATGAACTGGAACAACCCTTTCACTATAAATACAGTCAACGGTAACTATAAGAGACTTCAAGGGAAGCAGGATTTTGGTCTCTTATAAAATCCGTCCACTATTGTTATAGTGGACTGGTACACTATAGCCTAATGTGGACTCGTCCATTATAACCTGCCATGTAAAATCGCGCAAACCTTTAAATTACCAAGCTGGTAAATGCTTTTAAGTGGTTTGTATATAAAAGTGGGGGAGTTTAGAGCGAATTGGAAGCTCAAAATCAAGATGAACAATCCTACAAGTCATGATTTGTCGTGTTTCATGTCTTCAAATGAACCATTTTTACTCCAAAAGTCCACTATATGGCACAAAATGGACTCAAGGGAAGCAAAAATTTGGTCTCTTACAAATATTGTCCACTATAACGTAAATTGAGCTTTATAAGTGACTTTTTACACTGTTGGTTTTTGGGAATGGATTTTTTGTCTGTTACAACGGAAAGTCTTCTTTAAACGGGTCTCTTATAACTAGCGTTGAATGTAACACCAAATAACCCCACCATGATGACGAAAACACAGGAATGATGATAATGCTGTTCAAATTGTGTTTTGTTAAACAGAACACAGCTAAAATGATAAATTTAAAACAGAAAAGATAGAAGAAGGGTTTTGTTTTTTGAAAACACAAAAACGTACTTGTTCTTTCTGGTTGCTCTGCTGCGTTGAGAGAAAATTGTAAGAAAAATCTATTGCAAGATCAGAGGAAGAAAATTCCGACAAGTTGAACTACAAATAGACTATATTCTGTCATTTATCGGCATAGCTTATTACTACGAATGTAGAGAAGAAAATACGAATTTTTTAGCCTCCAAAACTTCTAACCTCATCTCGACATCAACGTCAGATCATCAAAGTATATTCTAGAGCTTTTGTTGTATTCATTAACGAATTTCAAAGCAATGTGGACGGACGAGCACATGAAAGCATTAGAATCGAAAATACGGTGGCGGAAGAACATCGTAAAAAGAGCATAAAAAACAAGAATTAAAAGGAGAATCCGAAGGGGGAGGGGAGGAAGTGTTTTTTAAACCATACAAAGAAAAGGGTTAAATCAATCTGTTTAAGCATCACATTACGACCAAACTGAATAACAAACAGAGTTAGAATAGTATGATCATCATCGTCTTTCTTTGACGAGCCAAGCTAAACAGCTTATTTCAGTTATTTACCAAACGAGCAATCATCATCGTCACGATAAAAATGTCAATTTTTCTCTTGTTTTGATTATTTAACAAACCCAGTGAGTTGAGTGAAATATCATAAAAATGAATGAAACTTAAGATTGAGTGATTTCTTGAAAAGTTGTGACTCGCGACTCTTTTTGCACAGCAGTTTAGTTCCCCGCAGTAAAGCCAAACGCAATTATTGTTTTCATATTTCTCTATAATTTTAATATTTTTACAACCCTTTGTATATGGTTTGCCTCTTTGCAAGCTTTGCTTAAAGTTTTCATAAATTTCATTCTCATTAAAATGGTTTTTGCACAGCGGGTGAACTTCATCAGAAACTTGTTAAAAACATCATTCTTTCTTTCGAAAGAAACTCAAAGTGAAAACCGCTTTATCTCAATATTTTATTCTTACTACTTACATTTCTTATCTCTCTTATTGTCCGTTTCTCCGCAGTTTATTTTCACATGCGTTGCGAGCAGTGGCTTATTTCAAAAGTGTAGAAAGGAAAGGGTAGTGATGACTTGATAAAATCGTAATCCTATACGCATGCTTTTGTACATGATAAGAGCCAAGCATACCTAATACACTGCGATGGATTTCTAGCATCAAAGTTATTTGACACCTTAAAACTGCACTTGAATTTATTGACGTTCCTTACTTACCTCTCTATATATTCATACATTTATCTGGAAGCAGATTTATAAATGGCTTGTAAATGTTGAAACATGAGCAAGTCGGCAGTTTAGAAGCCAGTAACTTTTGACTCCCATTCTCAAATTTGATGTTACCGTATGAATCATATCAACTGCATGTATTTTAATACCATAACATCTATTATCAGTTTTGTTTGTTATTTCCATTGTAATATATACGTTGTATTATGATTCACTTGTACTAAATGAATATGAGTCCATAAATTTGATGTACGGTTTATTAAGCAGCTCATTCAGCAACATCAGAAGATACAGGCGTATAAAACCACTTATTGGTATGTTTATGACCAAACGTGTTTTATGCTGCTATGCTGTAGTTGTACTCTGTACTTTATGCTGGCTTTTGACTGACAATTGTACTAACTTTACGTTATACAACATAGTCAAAATCCGTAATATCTAAAGCTGGTATGATCATACAAAATAATAAATAACTTAACGCTTAAAATGTTAAAAAAGTAGTACTTGTTTGTAATAGTTCTCAAGTCATAGTCATTGAAACCAAAGCTGAGCGAGTAAAAGCCGCAATTTGGAGTACTGACTAAAGAGAGAATCATGATGATGATGTCAAGTGTATATGGCACATGTATTCAACTATTGTTATATTTTCATTGATGTATTGTAATCCATTCAACAAAACCACAATAGCATAAACTGCAGGCAAACGAGAGTGTAAAAATTAAGCAGGGAGAAGAACTTGTTGTTAAATGGTCAATTTCAATTTTCCTTCTCTCAAGTCAAGTGGACACATAAGGCGCAAAAATGAGATGAAATGTTTTGATGCCCTTTTTACAAGCGTCAGAAATGGAAAGCTACAAGGGGGCATTTAACTTTTGGTACAAGATCGCCATGATGATGATGGGATCATCATGGTCGTGAATGTAATGAGGATGAGTTGATGCTTGCTGCTAGATTACATCAACAAAAATATCAGTATCACTGTCTGAAAGAGGAAAGAAATCCAAATATATATAAATGGTATTGTTAATGGCTTCGGACGTGGCAGAGGTCTCTCATTAAAAAATTAAAACATTCCGACCCGACTGACCAGCTATAAAAAATACCCTGCTTAAGAGGTGAGTGTGATGAAAAACGATAATTTAAATTGAATGTTGCTGTTTTGCTTTGATGCTCGAGGATTGAGTTAAAGTGAAAAAGTGAATTTACGTCCAAATACATATTTTCATGCTGTCAAATAGGCGGGCGAAGATATTGAGGACTGTTAAAATGATAGAGTTCTCTCTCGTTTTCTCTCCACGGGAGTATAATAGTAGTTGCATAGTAGTAGCGACAATCAAGACCATAACTTATCTTCTGCTTGGCAATATCTTAGTTATCAATCTACAATAGGATATTAAGATAAGGACTGGCTAGCTTTGGATGTATTTTTAATGGACTGGTATTGCACTGGTACCCCTCACTGAATGATACTGCATGTTACAAACTTATTGTTTTCTCAGTACATTAACCTGTAAAAGTTAAATTACTTTTTCAAAGAATTTACAAAAGTACATATAATTTGGGTTACGCACGAGATTTACTTAAAAATTCTACTTTTCCTTGAGTCGAGTGAAACCTCATGAAATTATAGGTCGTTACAGCCGACATTCCTCATTTCCGTTCGCTATAATAAAAACCAGGTTTATTAAAGAATTATGACCTGTTTAAGAAAAATAACTGAGAATATCCCTAATAATTTAACCCCTATTTATTTAAAATATTGTCAAGACCGAATATTGTAAGCATATGCATAGGAAACATACATCTATGTCTTTTATAACCACAACTGAATGATCGAAAATAGTGATTCCCCAAAGACAAGATATTTTTTCTTTTCCTTTGACATGCATGCTATGTCGGCATGCAATATTATGCGTGTCAGGCTCTGTTTCATTTCATCATATTCAGGAATCCCAGAGAGGGTCAAAATGCATGTCTGTTCCTTCTTCTGCGTCATACCGAGTGCACAACCCTAAAAGGTAATAAAAATTTAACGCATGCACATATACCTTAGGTTGAACTACATAACTTGTAACATGTTATAAGTCAGAGTCAAAACCATAACTTCTCCAGTCTTCTCAATAAACCAAGTACGCGCGCTCCATCCGAATAAAAAAATCACTTGCTTTATTCTTTTCTCTGTATGCAATTGACTGACTTTGACTTTTTGTCCATGACTCCTACTCATGTCTTTCCTCCAACTACCTTCACTCAACAATGAAAGCATCATGAAAGGACGTAAGGACAATGCCACAAAGGAGCAAAGTCTTTTTGATTATTCAATGGTCCTTGAAGAAGAAAAGCATTCCTTTCCACAATACTTTTCCTTCATGTAAACATCGTCGTACGCACAGTTAAAGTCATTCTCCGCCTTTTTTCAAGACTACGCACTTGTCCGGCATCTTTTCTTCTCTACTATTTGAATTCCAGCCAGAAGACTTAGAAACAAGAGAAGATGAGAAAAGATAGCCACATGAGAGATGGGTTTACATATTCCGGACCTAGCTTCTTTTGCCAAGAATCTTCCGACCCAAGAAGAGTTTTCTTACAGTCAAATAAAGAGTCAAGTCGGATAAAAATTACTTTCTCTTATTTTCGTTCAAGAACCCTTTTTCCTGTTTTTCTATCCCATTTCAATAATATTATGCAATCATACTAATAAGGGCAGTAACATAAGAGGAATTACAATGAAATGGAATGCTCAACTGTGTGGGTTTTACGGACTTATTAGAACAACATTTTAACAACACAAAACACCATGTTTTATGTGCTATTAGAGATGCATTGCATCATCGCAGTGATCATCAGCAAGATTTTTCTCCTTCTTCCTGCGTTGAGCAAGGTAACAGGTAAACCTGAACTGAAGACTATCGGGAATCCGGACCTGTGAAACACTTCATGATTTTTATTGCGCAAGCAGTGGTTTCGTTATTGTTGTGAAACCGACAAAAAAATTTTTTTTCTTGTTAACACACCAGCTAACTAACAACTGCTGAGAAAACTAGTACACTCATGTCTGCAGTTAAACCCTTATACCTATGTACAACTAACAACATAGGAAGTACAATGAGGAAGGAGAAGTTTTAAATGTACTGAACCCACCTCAAACAACCTGTTTTTAGATAGGTGGTGTTTTTGTGTACTCGCCGTACCCGCTTTTGTAATATTTTTTAATATTTTTTTTCCACTTCACTGACTGGGTAGTCAAATAAAAAATGAATCAAATGAGACAGGTTGAATTTTTTCTTTAATATTAATTTTATTACGACTTTTTCTTCTGATGAATTCAAGGATGAGTATGCATACATTTTACATTCATCGTCTTATGAATATTATTATTATTGCGATGAAGTACAAGATGATGATGTGATTTTGTGATGATGAGGTGACTAAAGTATGTCCTAGGAACGACAGGATTATGGTGGCATAGGCAGGGAAATTTTATGATGATGAGAATGTGCAACGAACAACAAGTTGCCCAATGAGCTGAAAATAATGCAGTAAACAATTTTTACGATGTGCACGGGTAGAAATTGTCATTTATTTCATCGTCGTAGGAGAATACGTGCACCATGCAATACAGATTTGACAAATACAGATTGCTCTAGCATTCTTGCAGCGTTACAAGTTACAGCCACATATAGCACCCATATAGCAAAGATCGTCAACATGTAGAATGTTGACGAATTTTTGTGTGAAGTGAGCGTGAATCACATCCCATTTAAATTGCAGCAGGGTTATTGCGTGCTTCTCTCGAATATTTGAGGAATTATTAAGGAAGGATCGGGTTTATTCTGACAATCCATATTTCTCTGTCGTCGCAGCGATCTCAACTTTGTGTCTGTCGTGAAGAGAAAAAACATTGCTGCAGGGACTGATGATGACTGTGAAGAAGATTGTTACGACTGATTACATTATCATTGTTTTTTATTGCATGCATTATAATGTGCCAGGTGGTATAGCGCCTGTCTGGCTCAAACTAGTCAGTTTTTTTATGTTGGGGTAGTAAAGACTATATGGAAGGCCATTGTGAAGTTTAAAACGGACAGAGATTTATTTTTCACCTGTTCTTACTTAACCCCCTATAACGATGAAACGATAATAGACCACTAAAGAGGACCACCATCAACAATGTCTGTTGAATCCCACAACAGTTACAGCTTATGCTTAAATTCAACAGATCATCGTGATAATCAAAATTGAATTTATGCAGTTTTTATTTTGTTTGCAAAACACCACATTAATTCAAGTACTTAAGCGCACAGTAGTCAGAAAGATTATTATCAGGACAAGAAAAGAAAAAGAAGCAGGCAAGAAAATAAATTGCAAAATGTATTCTTGGAAAAGCCAAACATTGTTGATCTAGTCACGCTCCCATGTTCCTTAAGGTATGAAGTAAAAAGTATTTAGGATTCCTAAATTCAGACAGTAGACCCCACAAAAATTCCAAAAATTTCACAACTCCTCTGTAAAGTAAACACTGGCTCGTCTTCACCAAACATTCCGACGCCATCCTCATCAGTCATCAATGGAGTACATAACAAAATGTAAAGTTAACTAAGAAAATGAAAATCTCCACTCGTGAAAAAACTGACTTTCCCGTGCTCCGTGAGAAAACAAATAATATTTGTACATATCTATCCATATTTTGCAGTTTGGGGATGATGCTAACGATTTTTGTTTCTATTTTTAAGTGTGGGCGTTCTTCTTGCGGGAGCGCTTGTGTTCTTTTTAATATACCTACCTACGAAACAACTGTGTAGTGTTCAGAGTTCAGAGACTCAAGGCGACGTGAAATGGCGACGGAAGCCATCCACGCCGAAGAAATTGGAACATGTTTTTCGAGTATTTGATGATTCGCACTTTGGCAGTAATAACACCAGCAGTCCCAACAGCAGCAATAAGTTGTGATCCACTTTGTCCAACATGTAGAAACCAAACCGTGTAGTCATTCAAGGATTTTAAAAATTAAGCCTTTTCCTTTCATGCCATTACTGTTATGTCACTTCATCACTGTGTGTATATATGCCCTGGTTATCTAGTGCAACATTGTTTGGAGAAGCAGAGAAGTATGGGACCTACATTATTTGGTAGAACTGAAAAATGTACCGTGCTAACTCGCAAAATTTGTTGACCTCAATACGGCAAATTTAAAGCCGTGTTACACCCAGAAGTAAGAGAACACAACGCACACTCTCTATTCAAACCGTCATCATAGTTTTTCCTTCGAGAATAGTGATTGGGGCTGTTGTGTGTGCATCTTTGCAATTGAGTTGTAGGTATTATAAATATATGTACCCGTCTTTTGCCAATTTTTTGAGAATGTTTTTAATGCATCTTCCACTCTAATATGTACGTCTTCATCACGAACCAACAATTTTTGGCACGTTTATCATGTCTTTTTATGCATAATAAATAGTTTTATATAATAGCTGGTTGCTATATCGATATTATATTCATTGGTGGTACATTTGTTGGCGTGGCGTAATTGGTATAGTATTTTTACTATAACCCGGAGTACATCTTGTGTTTGATCGCTTGTCTTTTGAATCTTTTTATGTGACTTCATAACAGCCTGGAGGAATGCTCCAATAAACAAATTTGCGTATACCTACCTGACATGCATTGAAACTACTGTCACAAAAAAGAATAACCTTGCATGCTGCAGTAACTAAGTATTAAATAATTGCACATTTTGTACACATATGTTGCAAACAATTATGTTGGGACATATCATTTTATAATATGGGCTTTTCTTGTGAATTGTGCTGAATTCTTGAAGCTGTCTGTACCCAGCAACCAATAATTCATCAGCTACTCAGTTTTCCTCGTCTGATGTAAGATGTAAATCATGAATAAAACAAGAAGAATCCACCCGAAAAGTTTGGGAGTAGACGAATGTAATAAAAGCATAAACACTAAATTTGCTGGTTTCTCTTTCTGTAAAAATGTATATTTGGCAGGAAGCCGAGTAAAGATCATCAAGTGATCCTTTACTTGGTTTTCTATACGTTTGCTGTAAAACTTAATTAATTGCTCCAAATTCCAGCCATCATTTCACCCGAAAGATCAGTCACTTTCCATTGCAATCATAAAATGCACAGCTTTAACTTGGCAAATACGGTTTTTGTAATTTCCTACCCATATGAATATAATATCAATTTAATCAATTTGATTTTTACTCAGCTTAACAGATTACCAATGGTAAGTTTACCAATAAGAATATTAACAACGAATGCATTATTACTTACACTCACAGCTCACGACTCGGTGGAAGATTGCTAAATTGCAAGTGGCCATACTTCAAGATTTCGCACAGGTTGAAGCATATTTGGATTCATGGATAAGTTGTTAACAATGCAATAGACGCATAGATGAATTTTTGCTTGGCCCTTTCCAATTTATGTTGTAGCACCAAAAATTGAGATAAGCTGTTGCTATCAATCGCTGTGTCACGATTTCTGTCAATATACTGACCATTTATGTATTAATGTAATTTTCGTGTTTTACACAATGACACCAAAGAGATGCACTGTTACGACGCCTTTCTCAAATCTGCTAATGATGAATACGAAGGTATGACATTTACATAAATTATCAACACAGCATGCTATAGTCTCTCGTGAGCAGACAAGCAGACAAAACGAAAATTCACTTTTTGCAATACTCAAACGAAAGAAATGCGTGGGTAGTACAAGGTAGTATTTACGTGATAATAGAAGAGGTTATAAAGTCGCAAATTATAACTGATGAGAAAGGCAACCAAAGTAATCTTGCTGATTTTTACAAGATAACAATATTGTGTCTGTCGGTCTTCGCAGAATGCTGTAATTAATATTTAATGGTAGTAATATTCTGAACAAGAGAATCTAACGAAGATTTGTTTTTGCTGGTCATATTTTTCTAACCTTTAAAAGGCAAAGATAAGACTTTATTTGGATCTGTTTTCACTCCTTGTGCCAAACCAGAGATGCAATTCATAACAATTTAATGGTCCTTTGCAGCAATATACCCGGTGGTAATCAAGTTAGAACGAAGAATGCTAATGAATAAGTAGAGCAATTCATTTAATTTTTTTTGAAAGGTTGATTACGATTAATGCTCATGCTTATTTGTGTGGGTGTCATGATACAGATTCGATAGTAAAATAAAGTTGTGTGGAGGTGTAAATGAAAAAATCT
Source organism: Willowsia nigromaculata (assembly GCA_034700605.1). Taxonomy (NCBI): domain Eukaryota; kingdom Metazoa; phylum Arthropoda; class Collembola; order Entomobryomorpha; family Entomobryidae; genus Willowsia; species Willowsia nigromaculata. The sequence continues at coordinate 2,829 of JAQIXX010005737.1, read as the reverse complement.
TACTCTATTTACTACCTGAGATGAAATGTAGGCAGGTGTACATGCAGTTTGTGGGAGACGAGCATCTATTTTTAATTCAGTTTGTTGAAGCAAATGAAAGTTAATTATGTCGTATGAAAATGCACCCTCATTCCCTTAATGCCCAACTATAGAATGTTTTAATAAAAAGTTATCAGCGTGTATAATTAATCACCACCCTGTGTAAAAGTATCATTTTCCACATGAAAATTTACGAAAATGTCAGAGCCGTCGACCGGCAAAGACTCTAAAAGGCTAGTGGAGGCTCATCATGCGAAACTGATTCCTTTTTTTGCTCTATGCATTCTGCGCATTCCCACCAGCTTGTAATTTCTGATGTAGCAACTGAAGCATCATAATAGTGACAACACAGTCAAAAGAGCTGAAACGAGCCGTAATGTAATGTGGAAACTACTTCATGGAAAAATTTGTTCTGGATGACAGTGACAATGCACTAACAAACATGATAACGATGACGCAAACACAATAGACGGTATAACATTAAAAATTTACAATTTATCCTCAATTGTTGTCGATTTGTGTATAAAGCGTTGTACTGAAACTACTGATAATTTATCAACGCAAAAAGTACTATAAATATAGATAAGTTTTACTAAAGGCAGGTACATGTGCGTACTTTTGAAGGTAAATATTGTAAAATGCCACTAGTCCAAAAGATGAATAATGAACACAGAAACTCTTATTTCGTGAATGGATAAATAATTTTCTGGTTGAAGCTGTAACTTTGTAGCTGTACGTGTTAGAAAGGAGAGGAGACTTGAGTAAATCAAGGAGAAAACCCCGAACCCGAGTTGCGTCTTTTGCAGAATCATCACTTCATTCGTTTCATTAGTTAGACTGGACATAATAAGGTTTGTATGAAATGTATGGATAGACGATCAGCAACGAATCCTGCCGTATCAGCAGGAAAGCGAACATGTCTTGAATAAAACGCTGAGGGATGTACCACCAACATGTGCACATGCACAAACGTATTATTATTGTGTTGCATATTTCGCAAGCAATTTTACAATGGAGTGACGATGACAAAGACAAATCATTGAAAAGAAAAAAATCAAGAAGAATCTTCTCACAAATGCTTACCTAAATCCTCAACAAGCTGAAGCCTGAGACCTCCAATGTTCAAATCTCCTTTGACCTGGAGTGTTCTTGGCTCCTCATTCAGGTCAGTGACGAGAATCCTCAGTTCACAGGATCAACATTTTTGTTCATTAATTTACTACAAAGAAATTGATAGGAAACTTTAGTGTAATTAATCGCTGTAAAACCGAATAATTAGAACATTTACAAAGAGTGACTCAATACTTGCCAACTCTATCTCAACTTTTTATCTGAAGGATTTTCTGTGCTAACTTTAATAGATTCGTTTCATTACTGTCAGTGATAATATGTATTTATTACTCACACACAAACACAAAAGCATTACTATATCATATCTATTATCAGCTTACATATCCGGTGACCAATTGTATGTGTTTGTTCTCCTTTGTCTTCTCCTTTTCATGTTTACAGTAAAGAAACAAGCCACAAGGTTTTGTCAGTTTCTTTTACACTCGGCACCACTACAATATAAACAACAACGTGAAATAAGTCTCCAGACAGTATAAAACGTGGTGCAGGAAGAGATGAAGCTCGTCGTTACACACGTATACAAATGTGATAAGGCTTCTATCCAGAGTCGGACATGAACAGTAAAAGTTATATTTTCATGCAATAAGGACACACTTGTGAATAAGGACGAATACTGTCAATCAAAAGGCCTCTAAATATAAAGACATTTTTTCCTCTCACTGGAACGACTTTTTCTTAATGTAATACTCGATTGCTTCTCCGCTAATTAAAACTTTCTTTCCGGTAATTTATACCACTTCACTACGCATTACTATACAGCATGAAAGGGCTACATGAAAACTTTGCAATGAACTTTGTACATGTACTAAGTCAACGAGGCGTACGTAAAGATTTCCTCTAAAATGTTCCTCTAAAAATAATATTTAACGTGTCATATTTTCCAAGAAAAAAATTTTTTCTTTGAAATATTACTTGGTTTGTCAACTGCGTATACTCAGCACTCACAACAAGATAAATACGACAACATCAAGAAGAATGCATCATCATTTTCCTTTTGCACACATAAAAACCCACGACAGAGCGATGGACTTACTTATATACGTATATACTTTCCACAAAATAATGTTGTGGTTTTATATACCTTTATCAATACAAGCCAAAATAGTGTTTTCACAGATATTTTTTATGTAATTGAGAAAACCCAATATGCCTAAACACCATAGAGCACAATAGCAAATGTAATTTGCAATTCTTTCACTATAGTAGTGTAGGTATATATATTTCTATACTCTCCTCATTACATCCTACTTTGAACTTTGACTTTTGCAACTGTGATAACGAAAGATGTTCCAAAAAAATTGTGCACACAAAATCGTAAAGAGAAAGGGAGAGCACACCATTTGTTTATTACACAAAGACAAGCAGTGCATAAAGACAGTGAACAAAACGTGTCTATCTGTGTGTAATGCTGAAATCTATCTGCTCTCTGACACTAGTCTAGTAGAAACTAGTTGAACTAGTTTCTGCTCATCATGCTGATGCACCGCACTCACTCACTACATGGCTGTCATAGTAGTGAAACAGAAGATATTGGTAATAGTAGTAAAAAGCATTCAACAATCATTTTTATGATTTCATATTTTATTGATGCTCCTCGTGTATGTGTGTAATAGTTTGTGCGAATAAAAATGATAGTAATGGACCAGACAAGTTCGCCAC
>JAQIXX010005736.1:0-13433 GCA_034700605.1 Willowsia nigromaculata | reverse complement strand
GGTCCTTATCCAAACTCTTACCGAAGCAAAACAATCTGGCGCTGCAAAGATTTTGAGGGAACACACCTCTAAGTTCCAGAATTATGGAAGTATTTCTCTTGATAAAAACCACTTGCTGGGAACCGGGGTATCAAGTAAAGTCTTCAAAGGAAAATTCGAAAGTCGGAAGTAGCTGTGAAGGTTCTCCATACAGATTTGGTGGATGTCTAAATAATAACACGAAGTGGAATTTCATGAAGCTGGACTGTCATGACTCATGAGAATATCATACGCCATTTTATTGCCGAAAGCCACAAGACATGCATTTACATCGCTCTGGAACTATGCGTCATTAGCCTCCAGGATGAAATTATTATCAAGACCTAGACTATCAAGAATTATCATGAAAATAGACCCAACTCCAACCCTTCTTCAATCCACAAAAGGTCTGGACCATCTTCATAAAAACAATTTTATTCACAGAGACCTGAAGCCAGCAAATATTTAGCTAACTGCCAGTAAGCACGTAAAAATCGCAGATTTTGGCTTATCAAAACAAATTCCGATAGGCATGTCGAGCATAACTGTTCAATCGGGTGGCTTCGGAACTGCTGATTGGATGGCGCCTGAAGTCCTTGAGTATTTTCAGCAGGGCATGGGAAAAGGTGAATCTTTGAAAATGGTGAGTCCCATTACAAAGTAATAACTCTTTGTCGTAATTCATTTTTTATATTTCCTACAAAAGCTTTGCTTTTTTTCACTAGAGCAAGTCAACGGACGTGTTTTCTTTAGGGTGTATATTTTACTTTACACTCACCGACGGCTTATATCCTTTCGGAAGCAATATGGGAAGACTTTGGAATATTTACAACTACAAGCTAAAAATAATAAAGGACAAGGTTCCTGATAAATGGCTTGAAATTATCAGGTATCAGGAATGGTATCGCGGTCTTCCACCACCCGGCCAAGAACAAATGAAATTCTAAATTGTTTCGCTAACTTAACAAATCTACTTGTTAAAACAGATAAACCGATTATCAACGATGACGTACTGACAAGGAATGAAGGTAATGAATGAATAAAGATGTCTTCAAAATGAACATTTCTATGTTTGCAATATGAAGTATAACTCTAGATTTTATATTTAATTTTATAAATTACAATTTCAGATCACAAGCCTCAAGCTCAAACTTCAAGATCTGCTTCTAAAACTGTTGATAAACCTACTCAAGAAAAATTAGAGACTGTAACGTTACAAACAGAAAAATTATTCTTAAGGAATCAATCCCAATCAAAAAGTATTTCGCCAATGATTGCCGAAAAACACCGAGCTTTTACAACGAACACAGATATCCTGAATTCTAAAAGTGAACCCAATGCGCGCTCCATTATGGGAGGAGTGATAGTAGCGATTGCAAAGCCAGTCCATCAAGATCGAAGCTCGAGGTTACATGCAAAAAGTGAGAACTATTTGAATGAAAGTCAACATGTTTCAATTACACATGAAGTCAAAAAGTATTTAGATAAATGTAATCAAATGTTACAAGAAGAAATATATAAAAATCGAGGTCTTACACGGCTGCACATGGCTTTAATGCTAAAGGACAAGGCGACTGTGGAGCACCTCATTTTCCAAGGAGCTGATACAAACGAATGCGATAAAAAGGGAGTTATCCCATTACACTGGAGTATCCGGTCTGATAATTGTATGAAAGAGATTTTTCCGATTTTACTAAAAAATGGCGCAGATATCAATGCAGTCGATAATGACGGGTGGTCTATTCTTCATCACGCGGTATATTGCGGATTACGGAAGGAGAACCTGGAAGCACTCGTTAAAGACGGCGCTGACGTCAACTTGAAAAACAAATATGGTGGAACAGTAATGCATTGGGCAGTCCTTTCTGGCAACGTGGAGACTGTAGAATATTTCATTTCACTTCTGCTAAGCATCCACGAAAGAGACAAGATCGCATGGGCAGCAATTCATTACTTACGGGACACATATAAGAATTCTGAAGAAAACTGAATGTTCTACTGAAACACGGTGCGGATATCAACTCTCGCAATGAAGGTGGTACGACACTGTGGGGTCTTTTGGAAAAACAGTCGCGCAATGTAAAGGAGGAAACCAATTTGGTGAAGCGACTTGGTGGAACAAATTAAACCAAATCGTTTTTCAAATTACCAATAACTATTTATTTCAAGATTTTGTATCCGCTTTTATCTCCACTTATTTTTGCTCAGGAATCGATATGAAATTAATTACAATAAATTTATAAATCACTTTTATTAAATTGTTTGTTTTGTCATGTTATAGCTTCAATTTCACACAGGAAGTGAACCACTGTCGCAGATATTCTTTCTTTCTCTGAGATTACTGTTCATCAATTTTCGTAATAATAAGATATCATGTACAATTTGAAATCTGCAAGTCCCATATTGCCTTTCTATGCAACAATTACGGTCTTATTAAATATTTACTTTACACGTGTACTTTAAGCACATCCACAAAACTTTAAGAATCAAATTCGCGTTGTCTGACAGGTATGTATATTGGTTGTTTTATTTGAGAAGATAAGCTATGTTGTTCTGAACCATTAAGGTTTGGGGCAAGCCATGAACAGAAAAAGTAGAAGCAGCTCGTTTGAGTAACACGTTTTTTCTATCCACTCTGTACTAAAATATATTCTTGTTTTCTGGACCTTGAGAGTGGAGTCTATCCATAATATATAATTGTTGATAGAGAGAGAGATCCAAGACTAACGGATCAATAGAGCTCATCTAATTGTTAATATGTTAACTAATCCGAGACCAATTTAAAGTTGCGATTTGTTTCTATAATTTACTGCCTAAACTATGCATAGCATTTCTATGCATAAAATAAAGCATTCAAGTAACGATAACTATTTTGCTCCAATCTGCTCATGTAATTGCACTGCTGAAATTTGATCCAACTGCACCGAGTATTCTCCAAGTGTGCATAACTACTCTGACCTTACTTGTGAGTCAGCAATATCTATTTACCAGGTGACACGAGCAAGTGTTGGGAAGCGGACTTACCTGATCTACCAAACTAGAGAAGCATAGTTTCTATGGTATGCATTTACGAGAGCATAGGCATTTGGGCGGAACTTTTCTCATTAATTTGCCATAGGCACTCATAGGCAGCCAGAGAGTCATAGGGTCAACCGGAAACCCCCACATTTACACTTAACATATTTTCTGTTAGGTGCCAGCTGAGAAAACCTATTACATGTAAAGACATATTCAACTGTTTACGTGTGCAAATACGGTTTTATTGCAGTATACATTGCACGTTGACAGCAATTTCGTTTAACATAATGTCTGCCACTACAAAGTTACAGTGACTTTTGAGCAGCATATATTTCTAATATGAATTAAGTAACAAAACCAATGAATCTTGACTATTTAGAAGCTGTTGTCTTCATATGAACAAACAAAGGACCATACGCCTCTTTAAGTTACTCTGCACCCCCGGCGGATAGTAACCATTCATGTATCATTCGAAAGCTCTCACCACGTAAAAAAAAGTGTCAATGGGCACAGGTCCGAAAAACTTTGCACATGATGTGTTTTGGCCCTCTGAAGTCAGGCTTTTAACAATGGCGTAAATGGAGCCAAAACTCAAGACCCCCGTGGCATGCGGTGTGAATAGTACGATTTCCATTAATCAGGCAATATTTTTGTGATTTCACGAATTCTAATGTGTTCTACCAGCGAAAATATGATAAGATTATATTGATTAAATACTGACTGACTGTAAAGTAAAGCTCACAAACTGCGCAGATGAGATACATATGAAAGATTACAGTTTCTCATTATTGGCAGAAAATCTCGCTGGTTTCTAAAACCACTACAGAATAACGCTGATTGTTAATAAATTCAGTTTTCATAGGATATGAAACTTCAAAAATTGGCATCTTTTCCAACTGATTCTATAAATATTTTTAAAATTTGATGACATATTTTGGCGACTTTTCACCATCAAATGGTTAAAAGCTTTTATTCGTATTGTAAATTTTAGCATTTTATAGTTCTACTGTGTTACACAAACATATGCAATCTTTCGTAAGATCAATAAAATTTCTACATGCATGGCAGCTTGAAATTGTACTAGCTATTCTAAACGCCTTGTATTTTTTGTATTTTCCACATACAAATTCTATTTTGGGAAAGAATTGCATTAATTACATTCGGTGTAAAAATTTATGAAATAGGATAAGTTGCATTCGGTAGCACTTGAACCCCATTTATGTCCTCATTGCACTGAATTGCTCGTCTATTTTTAAAAAATTCACAAAAATTTTAGCTGAGGCGACTTACACTACAAATGTTTCTTGCTTAACAGCTTTTGAATCAATTAAAATTCCACAGTTTTATTTGAAGAAGTTTGCAATAATGGAGGTGTATAAGGGAACCTAACTAACTTCGTCTTAAATATAAAATAGAGTGATTCAAATCTATAGAAATAAACTCAATGTACTTGTTATATATTATCCGAAACCGCCAATAGAAATTCTTTTAAGTTCCACTTCATTTATATAATTAACATAGCATAAGAAGGTATATGTTTACAATACAAATTTTCATCCATATTTGGTAAGAAACAATATTAATGAGATAACCTCTGTGGCATTGAAAAAGATCGGATCCTAAGCAGTTAGGAAAAGTAGTTCAAACCTTTTTGAAATATATTGCTAAAGTTTTTGTCTTGGCCTTAAAACTGAGCTACTTTTATTTAATAACGGTGATAGTTCAAGTTTTATATTAACATGTTACGAAATGAAGTGGATTGCTCATATATCATCAGTTGGCAGCATTCCATTGTATGCCTGTCACCATCATCAGCTTGTCAGGTTTCTTCTCAATACAATTGGTTTCAAGTTCAAGGGTCCACTTTCTGTACATGTTATTGATAATACATGATAGATAACATAAAAGTGCAGTCGTCCGACTAAAAGTAACTGTGAATGTTTGCACTTGACACAAAAATTCTGCCACTCTGTGGGATCTCATATATCACTTTGAGTTTAAATATCTGAAAATGACCTTACTATATACCTGTGTAAGGTTGGAATTGATATCCTGATATTACAAGTTCTGTCAACTACATAATTGTGTTTGTGTTCTTTATCAAGGTTACATGTCAGCATCAGTTATGCAGCGCATTATTCATCCTCACTAGGTGTTATACGAAATGAAATGTGTACGAAAATGTTAACAGAATATATAACTGTACCTCACTACGAATAACATCTAAGATACTAATTAATATTTGAGTTCATTGATCAAGATACTGCATTTTCTCCTTATGAAACATTGCATAGGTTTTGTTATAAGTAATGAGTTCGTTTTAGAAATTATTTTAGGAAAACAGATTTTTATTGCAAACATACATTTAGAATATAATTCCATATAATTAAGTTAAAGATTTATAGTTTTTATATGTTACAACCACTACGCTGACTTTTTAAACACAAATCAAACAATCTTTGTTTATTCCGTACTACGCAAAAAGCATTGTGACAGGTAAGACGAGATGCATAAATTTGTTGTAAAATACAACCTTAGTATGGTTTGCACCAGTACTGTAGAAAAAGTGATATGTCGACTTTGTATGTATAGTCATACAGTCATTCATCAGGAACAGATTTAATTCAAAAGCTTCTTTCCAGGTTACCTAAATTATTACTTTCCTCACATGCTCCAATTTCCAAGTAGCTTAATAGGTACACGCTATATAAGTTTTATTAGTTATGCGTATCCTCTCCATAAATTTCGTGTTATCATTTGAGTTATCAGTTATATCATGGAAAAGTTTAAAATGAAGGTTGTACGTATATATTACCTGGTTTTTTGACACAAAGCATGATAATAAGAATGGAAAATCACCAAGGTCAGAATAGACGTCATTTTGATTTTGTGCGCATTTGACTGCAGGCATTAGTCTCTCTAAACGCAAATTCAGACAAATATTTTTAGGGTTGGAAATAAATCCAAATTTTCTATCAAAAAATGGAGAAGTGGCAACGCGACCATATACGACAACATCTGGTAGAACTGATCAAGAACACAACGATCAACACATACCTTATCGCATCTCTCAAAGCGAAAAATGTCTTAGCTGACAATGACGCGGAAGCTATTGTAAGTCCATTAAAACTCTAAGAAAACCAAAGCAATTTTAGTATATTTATGACCTTTCTTGTATGTAGGAACACCAAATGTTGATGCCATCAGAGAAGTCCAGAAAACTGTATGAAATTCTTCCAACCAAAACGGGGTCATTTGAAGTTCTTATCCAGACCCTTACAGAAGTAAGGCAATCCGGAGCAGCAGATATTTTGAGGGAGCATACCTCCAAATTCCGGAACTACGGAACTATTTTTGTTGACAAAAACCACCTACTGGGAAGCGGGGCATCAAGTAAAGTTTTTAAAGGAAACTTTGAAAACCGGGAGGTCGCTGTAAAGGTGCTGAATACAGACTGGGTAGATACTGATACGATAAAACGCGAAGTAGAATTTCTTCGGGAGCTAGATTGCCACGAGAACATCATCCGTCATTTTATCGCCGAGAAACATGAGACCTGCATATACATCGCTCTAGAACTATGCGTCATTAGCCTCCAAGATGAAGTCAACATAAATTTTCTGAAAATCGACTCCATTTCAACCCTTCTTGAGTGTACAAAAGGCCTGAACCATCTCCATATGCACAATGTAGTTCATAGAGACCTGAAGCCAGCAAACATTTTGCTAACAGCCAGCAAGCAGGTAAAAATAGCTGACTTTGGCTTATCCAAGCAAATTCCAATTGGAATGTCGGGCATTACGGTTCACTCAGGCGGAGTCGGAACTGCTGAATGGATGGCCCCAGAACTCCTCGAACATTTAAAACAAGGCATTACGAAAAATGAGACTTTGAAAATGGTAAGTTCCTCTATAAAGCTTGTTATTTTTTATCAACTTTAAATGTTAGTATGCTTGTGTTAATCGATAAAAATATCTGCTAGAACAAATCAACCGATATATTTTCTTTGGGCTGCATATTCTACTTTACACTTACCAACGGCTTACATCCATTCGGAAACCATTTGGAAAGACCTTACAATATTTCTCACCACAACCCAAACCTGACGGAAGGAAGAATTTCTGAGGAGTGGATTGAACTGATTTCGAGAATGATATCGTGGTCTCCTGCAATCCGGCCAACAACCAAGGAAATTCTCGATTTTGAATGCTTTGCATTCTCGTCCGGTTCACATGCGTATTCGGACATGCCAGGGATCAGCAATTATGCGCAAGTACACAACGACGGTAAATAGTAAATCACTTTCTTAATTAGTACTTTCTAATCCTAAAATCATTCTGCTTCTAAGTCTTATAAACGCAATTTTAAAATATCCTAATTTAGATATGGTGGAAGCGCAACCATCAAAATCTGCAATTCAAAGCGTTGGCGAATTCCGTTCTGTTCCGCATTTAAAAGCGATTTCTGCAAGCGATCACGATTTTGCCAATTCCGGAACTAAGCCAATTGCGCGGCCCCGTCAAGGACGAGCGACAGTTGACAAACCAATCCATCAGGATACAACGTTTCATCCGTGGTTAAGTGGCAAAAATGTAGTTAGCCATTCCGAGGAAAAGGATTGCGATTCATTGTTGCCTGAAATAAAAAGGTGCATCGATTTATGCAATCAAAAGTTAAAAGACGCTCAGTATAACATTAAACGTCGCACACAACTTCATATGGCTGTAGAGCTAGAAGACAAGGCAACTGTGGAGTATCTTATCTCTCAAGGAGCTGATGTAAACAAAGGTGATATACATGGAGAGACACCGCTACATTGGAGCTGCCGTTCAGATAATTGCATGAAAGAGATTTTCTACATTTTAATGGAGAATGGTGGAGATATCAATTCGGTTAATGAGAACGGAGAAAGCATGCTGTTCATGGCAACGAAATTGGGAAAATCGAAGGAAACTCTTGAAGCCCTCGTTACAGCTGGCGCTGATATATTCTTAAATGACAATCATCTTGGAACCCTGATGCACACAGCAGTTGAAGAGGGAAATGCAGTTGCCTTAAAGTACTTCAGTTCACTTGGATTGGACATAAATATTTCAGTTATGGGTATGGAATTTCCAATTCGCCGCGTTTTGCTTGCAGAAGAAAATTTTATCGAAAAGCTAAATTTGGCATTGGAACATGGTGCAGATATTAATGCTAGCACCTTTTTTAAGAATACGATTCTTCATGACGCTACTCGTGCTGGATTGTCGAAGGAGAAACTAGAAGTTCTCGTAAGAGCCGGAGCTGACGTAAACCTAACCAACTTTCACTATGAAACAGTTATACATTTGGCAGTTAAGAGTGGTGATGTAGAGGCATTGGAATATTTCATTCAACTTGGGCTAAGCGTCCATCAAAAAGCAAGTAATGAAAGGGCACCAATTCATTACTTGGCAGAATCAGAGAAAAATTTTGAAGAAACCCTGAATGTTTTACTAAAACATGGTGCTCGTATCAACTCTGTTGATCTCATGGGCAAAACAGTGTTGCAGTATTTGAAGGTTCGAAACCATATCAACCTAGTGAAGCGCCATGGTGGAAGAAAGAAACATGATTGTCTTATAAGTTAACGACAAATAATATTTTGAAGATATATTTTTCTGTTGACTTCTATTTTCATTTTTATTCATGCTCAGGCAAATAAAGAAGCTCAAAAATAATATTCAATGAATAGTTTAATTTTTTATTTTAGCACAACCAGATATTCTGTATTTATTTCATGCATGGTATTGTATTGACTTTTTACTTTGAAAACATCTGTGCATATTTATGGTTGCTCACTTCAGGGTCGGAATTCTGAATGCGATGGTACTTTCTGAGAGGCTCAAAACTCACATTTTCCATTAGTTACATTTTTATGCACGCGCGATGATATTCACATTTTTGCTGTTCTGTCAAATGAACTAATGCTCCATGTTAACTCAAACATCCAAAGTTCTCCCGTAACCCGAGGATAAAAATGTTTCAAATTATTGTGTTAAAGTGGATCAGCATTTTACCATTTATATGTCATCGTCAGCTTTCCTATCAAGTATATTTGTATCGAATTAAACTGCTTAGGATTTACGTGTTTATGAAATACGATAATACGTACAGTATTCTGATTAAAACCCCTGTTCTTATTTGCACACACAAGCCCAAAATGTTTGTAGTGCAGTCCAATTCTAGTGGTAACGAAAGTAGAGTTGACATGATCAAGTATAGAGAATTATTTAAATTTAATTCATAAGAATACATGGGATTATGATAATGAATTAGCACAAACGAGATCAGGATTTGAAATTGCATGTTACTAATTGTAAGTAAAAATTTTAAATAGAAATTGTACAAATTTAAATTTGTGAATTATAATTTTTGCTTCATTTACTTGAAAGATGTACTACCAGTTGTACTAAAGAAATGTTGATAATTTGAATTAATTTTTTTCTTCTTGTTTTGTTTCAATGTTGTTTGAAGACAACAATCTATACAGAGAAGTGCTATGTAAATACCCATAAGGTCAGAAAAAAGATTATTTTACGCCTTCTCATTACACGAAGGTTGTATTACGTGGCAATCAAATACAAATTTGCCATTGCTAATCGTATGTACAAGTCCGATATCCCATGGCTTCAAAAGCTTGTGTTCTATCCACAGTTTGATTGTTTGAGTAAGAGGTTTTTATCGTACTTCTAATAATAAAATAACAATAAAATTTTCATTTATTCAGTATCTGCACTTTAAAAACTCTGTACGATGTATCGGATTAGCATAGAAATAATTTTTTAATGTTTAATGTAATAATGTTTGGATTAGATAACTACTTAATAAAGTGCCAACTCTTTTGCCTTTTCGCGTATATATACATATTATGGAATTTCATTGTAGACTAGCGTTTACTTTTCATTTAAGCATAAAATCATCGGATTAAAAAACATCAGAATACATTAACTTATGTGTTATATTATATCATATTTTTTCATAAAATATTAACTCCCTGGCAATTGTTACATTTGGAGTTTTAATTACCCTAAGAAATTATAAAGTTCTTATAAGATGAACATGATATTGGAAACCGGTCACCCACGAAATTATGTTTGCAAGAAACTTAAACAATTGTATTTTGGGTATGTTATATCGGCTTAATCAAACAGCATTTCTGTATATTATAATCAGTTGAAAATGTTTGTATAAGATTAACGTTTGTTTGATTTTCCACATACAACAAGTTGGCATAAACGTCAGTGACAACGAATGAGTCATGTTATCATTGAAGTGTATGCTGAGATGACTCATGGTATTATTTGAAACAAAAGTCTCGACTATAGACGTTGCATTAAATTTGGGTAATAAAATCTGAGTTTTTCACTTCACTTGCATAAACACTACACGACCTTTAAAAATATTTGTATTGATTCAATTAATACTACGTTCTTTTCACTAAATGTTCAGATTCAAATACGAAAACTATTGTGCTTGGCTTGGATTGAGTATAAAATCCGTGGAAAATTTATTACGCATATTTTTTTGGGTTTAAATGTTGTGATAATGCATTCAATTTTTTGTACGATACATTTTTTTGACTTTATCAAATATTATATTTATTTGTGCTGGAAATGAATCAGGAATGGCAGTGTTTGCAACAATGATACAATATTTTGCCGTTTTGTGTATACTATAGTGTGATAGAGGACGCTGACGATAGACTTTTTATAGTCAACGGTAATAAAGCAGCGGGTTACGCCTTCTTATCTTATTTATTAATGCATAATTTCAATTCGGTGTCTCATATGCTCAACAGAGCAATGAAAATGCGAATTTCATAGGAAAAATTGTCTATTGTTTGATGTTATTTGTTGACCGTCATCAAATAAGGCGATGAAATTAAATTCATGTCCATTTTGCACGTAAACTCATTCAAAAACTTATTAGTAAAGATATACATTGTAATTTAATTAAGAAATTTACTGTTCTTCAACATATACTCATGTACTGCAATATAATATTTGTAATATTATTCTCTAAATTTGATTTAGCTCAATTTTCTAACCCACAATAACCATAATATAATATTAATTATAAGTATTTATGTATTAAATGCTTTTGTTTTTTATGTGATATCAAGATTCGTTTATAGCAACACACACTCATACTGTACAAAATGTTTGGTTCCACTACAAGCAAAGTAGTAGGAAGCAAGTATGATTTTGTATATGTTGTTATATGAACCTTGTGTGATATATAAACATGCAAACGTTTTTAAATATGTTAGCTAACAATTTGCTTTTATTCACATCAAAGTACTAAAATCTTAGTTGAGGCAGACGGGTTTAAGACAACTTTATTCTTAGGAAATTACATATGACCAAACAACTATGTATCAACTTTCAGATTTTTCTGCACTTATTTAAATTATTGTCATTGGAAGCTCTTGTAAATTTTGAGGCTGTAAGTCCCATTTAGTTGGGCCAAATTTGTGGAGAACCATAAAAATATATTATTCAAAATGTTTAACTGATACAATGCACACTTGCATTTTACACTATGCATTTATACATGTACATTTTCAGTCATTCCAATCTCAGTTCTGATTGAATAACCATTTGTTATATCTCTTTGTTAATCTTATCGTCAATGGGATCTTTCAGTAAACTTCCATATCAATATATTATGGGCACTGGTCATTTTCCTATTTGCTGACATCACGCAAATTAAAAAGAACTAAAATCATACAAACACATAAAAATTTACTAAATACGATAAAAACCAAACTTAAAGTGTCGGGCATAAAAATACGATTAGAAAATTCCGACATCACAATGGTCATTACCATGACCATAAAAGTAAAGCACACGCATGAACACGGAGCGTCAGTAATTTATTACTATGAAATTTGATAAAAGATTGAAAGCAAACCCACCGTCATTAACTGAATTTAATATGAGTTAACTCAACAATTTATCCCATTACTGTGAAGGAACAATAAAAATGCAATAACTGTGTTGGAACTTGCACGAATGTTTACACAAATTGAGCGGAAATGAGCGATTTGTGTTGAAAATTAAACTGAAAGGTTTCACTGCAATAAACTGGTCGAAATATTCAAAGATTTTACATATCAGCAACGCTTAAAAAACAGATGTTGATATACTGTTTATTTTGTGTTTTGAAAAATAATCCCTTCTTACTTGAGGGACCAACCATATAAAAGGCAGAGATTTTTATGAACATTAACAATCAGGCTAAGGCATTTATTGTACTAGCTCAGGCATCATTGAAATTGTTGAAATAATCAACAATGAAACTTGTTCTTGCCAATTTGGTTTCCTTCGCATACCTGAAATTAACTCATTCCAAGGGATTTAGCACAAACAGTAGTGTTCATTAGCTGTCTCCGGAGATTAAAACAAAACTATAAGTATCTTATCTATGTTATTTTGTAGACCCGATTTCTCCCAACCCAAGGTTTGTTACAGCTGCGGATGGAAAATCGTACTTTGTTGAAGTAGCCACCATGGTATCCTGTTAGACTGTTCAAATTTGTTTGATGTGCTTTGAATAATTAAAGTTACTTTAAACTTTGTATTCTTGACTATAGGATTGGGCCAGTGCAGAAAGTATTATGCATCACTCGGAATGAATTTTGCCTTCAAGACCGACTCAAAATCAAGCAGACGCTCTTGATCTGGCATACAAAAGCCATTTTACCGAATGTAATAAATTATTTTCACAATTTTTATCGTAGCATTACACTTGTATGCTTAAATATTGTGTAACTTTCATTTTAGACTATTAGACATCTGGCTGGGATGCCTTTTTACCCCGACAATTTACGTGGAATAGAACACAAGAAGTAATTTCGACCGTTTTCCCCAAGTTTATACACAATGTTCCTTTACCTTATCAAACATGCTTCTTGTATGCAAGTTTTTTTGGCAGGGATACATCTTACATGTATTATGTCCCATGCACGAATAATCACCGAGTCTTATGCGAAGCACAATTATGAATTAAAATGTGAATAAACATAAAGTTTAATGTCTACCTTTATTGTTTTCGGCTTAAAAGTTAATTTTAGATTACATTTATTCTGTAGATATGCTATTCAAACTAAAACATTTGAATATGTATGTTTACAATTCCCCCATATATTCCTTAGTAGTCTTGATGGTCTTGATATTGTTAAACTAGATTAAAAAATTAGAAGCTTTAAACAGGTACTTAAGAACTAGGAAGTACAAGTATTAGCCATTGTTTTTAATATCGTCGTGCAAGCAAGTCGCGTTTGCAAGCATTAAGTTGTCGCAAAAACCGTTGTTTCTCTATGGTGGATGGGGAGCTTCTCACATCGCCTCCTCTCTTGGCGCGCTGGAGAA
>JAQIXX010005735.1:0-13433 GCA_034700605.1 Willowsia nigromaculata | reverse complement strand
ATACTTTCTTCCATCAAAAGACTTAAATATTTGATTACAACTGGTGCACGGATAATCCATTGTAGTGTTTCTACAATTAATGTAATATAAAATATGTATGAATGTTGTCTGTTATAAAAACTATTTTTAAAATCACACGTTATATGTACTACGTTAACAGATAAACTACAATGAATGGATTTAAAACAATGTTTCCAATATATGGAATGCTACTTATTGTTGATTCATTTTAACATAAAGTGATAGGTAAGAATTTAATCACAAAATCCTACTTACAATACTTTTACTTGTAGGAGCAAACAACCCGTGTGCAAAAACTTTTTCAGATCAGCGAGTTCTCTCAGCATTACTGTTTAATACAGTGATTTGTACTTGACACAGAATTCCATTTTTCATACCAGGGTTTAACTAAAACCAAGAAAATTTACTACCTGTAAAATAGAGTAGGTGTGTCACTAATGTAGACTTCACAAATCAAACCAATATTTTAACATGTCAGATCACAAGTATGTATTAGCAACTCGATCCATATGTGATCAAATTTATTTTCAACTGACACTGTTCACAAATATTTGCATTATTGGCAAATCGCAGAAATTATTTTATCAAAGAGCTTCACGCTTGCACGTTAGAAATTGGTACATTTTGCAATAGGACGTGTCCATAAATAATTGTTCACTTTAGCGACTATAAAAGTAATTAAAAACAATTCAACGGCATAAGCCGTCTAGCATAAATATTGTACGTACCTATATAAGAAATAGTAGCCGAACGGAGACCCGATAAATTCCACGATCGTCTTTTTCAAAAAATATTCATTTTTTCTCTACGTATACTTGATGTAACAATATTGGGTTCATGATATGGTATATACTCCCAATTTTAAAATATGATGCTAAAGAAAAGCGATACGGTACACTGTCGTATTGAGAAAACCAACAGTGGAAAAGATTATTCCCTTAGTCACATGTTGAACATTATGTCCTTGGCTTTTTCTTTGACTGTTGGGAATACAGAATGCTTTGTACCTAAACGTTTCTTTTTATCATACTGCTTCGGTACTAGAAACACAGTAAGTGTAATTATTGTTTGCATACAGTAAGCATGCCAACTACGTGTGAATGCCTGGATTCAGCTTTGGATATGCTTTTCTTTGATGTAGAAAAACTTACTGCCTACATAAATAGGAAATGAATTTTAGAACGAAAAGGTTTCTGGTTTTAAAGCTATGTATTCTTCGACCTTTTGTTTTTGCCTTTGGTCAACATACTTCTTCCCAAAAAGTGTATAGATAAAGAGTATTTGAAATTTTGCCACCTTCAGTTACTTAGCCTTTCACGTGCATACATATAAGCCTCAGAAAATTTTTCTCAGAATTCCATTCAAGCTTACAGTGTGAGTTTTGTTGATGGTGTTCTCTGGCTACGCTCGCACTAGCTTAAAAACAATATTATGGGACTAGGGCATGAAACAAATTTGTTCCTAATGCTAAGAGCAGTCGTTTAATAATATCGTTAAAAGTTGAATATAATATAATGTGTGCTTTACCTCACCACATGCTGAATGTTGAGTAAACTGACATTCACAGAAGTTTAATACATTATCGTATGCAGGGCATGCGCATACTTTACCATACAAAGTAAGAAGGGTCAAAAATAATACCTCCTGGTGAAGTTTCCTAGTAAATACCTTAATCGCATATGAAATATTTGAATCTGCACGTTCACTCTATATGAGCATAAAGTTTATACATATTTTAACATATCTAGTAAAATGATCTTATTAGCTAATTAATAACGTAATTAATAATAGATAAACCATACGTTGGCTCTGAATTCTTTGGTAGATCAAATGACAAAATGTTTTGAAGCTAATATCCTATTGAAACTTGCCAAAACTTTAAATGTAATTAGTCTATAAAATACGAAATCAAAACGTTTCCACTTCATCCATTTTGACTACATATTTTGAACAGGGGTGTCTAATTTTTATGAACAGATGATGCCTTTGTGTGACAGAATGTGTCAAACTAACGAGGAATATGCAAATGGTGGTAACGCGTAGATCGAGCGGAAATTAGATGATTTTTATGAAATCGGCCATGGCAAATTCATTGGTAATAGTCAAAATCCCGAATGCGCAAGTTGAACAGCTCCAGATCATCATGAATATCAGTAATAATGCACGTTCCAAGCAATTAGTCATGTTTTGTCAACGCAATTGCTCACACATTTCGTTATTATAATGCCCTTTATAAACCAGCAAAGTATATTATGCTCAAAATATGATATTTCGATTTTAATTAGCACGATATTAAAGTATGTATTTGTATTAAGTGTACTCTGATATCTGGCCTAACTTGTGAACTATAACTCGGACCGTGCTTTAACTTTCACATTCGGCTTCTCTCCACACAAAAAAGTGGTACCAAATAATGTCTAAATACATATCATATTTACATAATTAGAGCATAAAATGCTTTCCTAATTGATAAACGGCATTATAATAACGAAATGTGTGAGTAATGTTGTTGACAACACATGGCTTATTGATTGGAACGTGCATTATTTTTGCTTTTCATAATGCTCTGGTGCTGCTCAACTTGCGCATTCGGGATTTTGACTATCACCAATGAATTTGCCATAGCCGATTTCATAAAAATCATCCAATTTCCGCTCGATCTACGCGTTACCACCATTTGCATATTCCTTGTAAGTTAAATGATGAATACTTATCAAATGAATAAATTTAAAATGTACCGCTTAAAACACATTCGTTGTTAGCTTTTTATTTATATCAATACAATATTATTTCATAAATTAAATAAGTGTAAAATTATAAAAAGGATTAGAACAATTAATACATTCATGATTGAAAACACTGTTAATTTTGTGTATTGTGTCCTACAGTGAGCTACAAGGCTTGGCCTTACATAAAATCTTTACAAAATGACATGAATGACATGTAATGTGTCAGGTCATTATGAACGTATTCAATAGGACAGTACATTTCACACGACTTATTAAACTACTTGTCACAAAAACTACAAAGGTGTTTCTTTAACGTGCCTTCGAATATGAGTAAACAAATGGTCGTTTCTACAGCTGCATTAAAGCTTTTTCACAAGACACGAAACTTTTTTTGGCGCATCCGATGACAGGTGAGTTTTGGAATGCATTCTCACTTCGGCTGGAGTAATGAACCGATTTCCACAGGTTTCACAGGCAAACGGCTTCTCACGAGTGTGGTGTCTTCTAATGTGTAGGTTCCTGTCAGCCATTGAGGCACATTCTTTGTCACATAACTCACAATTAAATGGTTTCTCGCGAATATGAACCCTTAAATGTGATGAATATCCATTGTACGACAAGAACTTCTTGTAACAGAATACACAGATGTGTTCCGGCTCGCGAATCAAGGCTTTATGAATCTTGAAATGACGCTTTAAATTTGATTGATCTGTGTATTTCCGAGGACATTTTGAGCATTGATAGAATAAAGGGGTATTTACATGTGTTTGCTGGTGCCTCCTTAAATTACAACTTTGTGTGAAAGACGCGGCGCATAATGAACAGTTGAAAGGTCTCTTCCCAGTATGTACAGCTTCATGCTGAGTCAATTCTTGCCTTCTTCTAAAATTTTGTTTGTATGTTATACATTTGTAAGGCTTCTCCCCTGTATGAATTAAAATATGGCGGTAAAGGTTAAACTTGGTCTTGAAGTTCCGGTCACAGATTTGGCACTGGAAATTTCCTTGGTCCAGGTGGCATTGGAGATGTTGGTTGAGTCTTCCTTTAGCCGGGAAACGTTTGTGGCAGATATGGCATTTGTGGTCAAGTTGGCCTCGATGCACTTTGATGTGAAAGTTCAAGGTTTTTTTAGAAGAAAAACTTTTATCACACAATTGACAAGAATATCGAATTTCTTTGTGAACTTTTTCAATGTGATACTTTCTTCCATGAAAAGACCTAAATATTTGCTCACAACATGTGCACGGATAAGCCATTGTAGTGGTTCTATAATAAGTGTAACATAAAATATGTATGACTGTTGTTGGTATTTAAAAATATTTCAAATCACACAGTATAATTATTGAATTATCAGAAATACTGCAATGAATGAATTTTAAAACCATGTTTCGAATAAACATACAACGCGTTACTAATTCTTGATAGATTTAAACTTAGGGTAATATGTAGGAATTTAATCGCGAAACTCTGCTTACAATTATTTTGCATGTAGGAGCTTACAAGAAATGTGAAATCACGTTCAGAAATCTCACAGTCACAACATCAACTTCCATGTGAAATTCATATTCCATACGTCGTCTAGTATCAATAATATTCGCCTTAGATATTGTTTCGCTAATATTTATCATTAGCTTTACACAAATATTCGGACATGTAAATTCTTACAAATGGCTCGGGAGCACGAGGTTTGCCATCCCTGGTCAACCTGAAAAATCCCTGCTGAAACCCTTCCCTGATCCAAAACGAAATCCCTGATCACCCCAAACAAAACCCTGATGAGACCAAGAAAACCCTGAAATTTGCTAAAATTTCGGCGAAAATCCCTGATTTCACCTTCAAAAAACCCTGATGAGCAAAAAAACTGGGTCCGCCGAAAATACCCTGTTTTTTCGGGAGCAATGCTCCACAAACGGGTGACTGATCCCTGATGAGCAAAAAAAGGGGTCCCTGGTCAATACGCAATCCCTGGTCACGAAAAAAAACTGGGAGCACCGCTCCCGTGCTCCGTAAGAATTTCCATGTCCGCAAATATTACACTGATTGTGAAACCATAGACCGACTCCGATTCCTTCAATTTTCAAGATTTTTACATTTCACAATCAATTGAGTTAACTTGTTGCTGTCAGTTCTTTGTTTAAGTTATTGTAATCGGGTTCACCTATATTCATTATAATATTCGGGAGGAAATATATTCATTATAATATTCGGGAGGAAATACATTCAATAATATTCATCCAAAGTCATGTAAACGTCTTTTGATTTTATACTTAGAATTAGTAATGGCAGGCTGAGAGGGGGAAATTTATTTATGTACGTTATTTTAGTGTTTTTATGTTCAAACACCTTCCTCCCAAAATATTATACAGTGTACACATTTTTAGTGACATACATAGTATCTCTAAAATTTTTGATATTGCTTTGCAGTAATTAGTAATATACTTTATCACAAAAATATTTGGGGCACAAACTTCACATTACGTTGTTGGTGTTTTGAAGAAGTTTTTTGTACCATCGATAAGATTATTCCTTCAGCAGGTGTTTTTATATTCATATAGGTTCACACAGTTCAATTTCAGGTTCCTTCCCTTTTGTTTATCTTAAACAAAGAGTGAACAGAAGCAAGAAACAATGTTTCATTGTTTTGCTGCTATACCTGCCCACTGGGTAGGATTGATTGTATTTAAGATTGTATTTAAACTTTCGCCAACAATTATTATTGTTTTTGCATGCCAATAAGTACAACCACATTTACAAATCAAATAACCCCTTTAGCGTATCAGTTCAGACGTACTAATAAACTAGCCCTATGTAAACACGATCATCATCAACTTTTACTTAAACTTTGTTCAATAACGTTAATAAATAATTGTGAATACCATAATAATTCTTAAGTTACCATAATCAAAAAATTCTTCACTGCCACATCAATCATTGCATTGTACAATTAAACCAGTCAAAACAATTTAAAACGTCATTAATTTTGTGTGTGTTTCCTCTTTGCAAAAAATATTCAATATAATGAGTGGAGCTGTAAAAATTATTGATTTTGAATTTGTAGTAGGACAGAGCGAAGAAATCTTTTTAGATAACCTTAAATAAGAACTATCATTTTTACTAACACAGTTTACTGGAATATTTAGTTTGATTGTATGGTTTAAAGATATTGATGTAGAATATAATAAAATATTGGATTAATAATTAAATTGCTCTCAATAACACGATAACAATGTTTTCAGAAAGTGGAAAAGAACACGGAACGATTTTGTTGTATTGAGAAAACAAATTTTCTACCATGGAAAGGATCATTCTTTCAGTCCTTTTCATTCATTGTTGTTCAGATAGTTCAGATGTTACTGATTGTGTGCTCTTCTTTTTCTAAAATATTCTGGTGTGATACCTTTCCATGTTTACGGAAATTTTGTTCTGGCATCAGATACGTAAGCATTGTTCGCATACAATTTTTCATTGTTGTAAGTTACCCTAGTGTGGCTACCAACAATCATGCATTCAGCTTTTGATGAATATACTTTTTTCGATGTGGCAAAACTTGTTTCTCTGAAGTACCTCTTCATCTAAGCATATACCGTTTCCTCACCCAAAAAACCATGGTTGATTACCCTAATTTATCGGTTTTGGCTCTTCAAGCTGAACAAAAAATCGTTACGATTCCGGAATATTAAGGTGATAGATCCGGTGATAAGAAATGTAAGCGAAAATGGATTGAATGTCTATATACGATAACAGGTCACTGCTTACAAACAATACATATTTGTTAGTCTTTCATTTGAGACAAAAAGTAAAGATGTTTCAAAATGTGACTGGATTACAAAAGGAAAAAAACTTCCTTAAAATGGGTGCATTTCAGGAAAACTATTGTGCTTTCAGTGATAGAAGGGCCCACATGAAATAGTGGAGAACCGCACTGAAGAATATTACAAAAGATTTTTTAAACAGATTGAGTATTTAAGTACTTGTAAATATGATTCAAATCAAAAATGACTTTCCACTATAAAATTTCATTTTCATTTCATTCATCATGATTTTTCGATAGCATTTTTATTTTTGGATTCATCACCTTATATTCCGGATTTGTTACCTATTTTAGTTTTTTTTCTGCTCTAACTAAGAGTAAAGCCGGTAAGCTAATGTGATTAATCCTGAGTTTTTGGGTTACAAAAGCGCACTTTCCATCCATCAACCTTATTTCGATCATAACTTGACATGACTTGCACAAGTCATCTATACAAGGTTTCTTCCAAATAAGCGGACTCAATTCGTGCTGTGTACTGAAGCTATTCAACCCCGGAACCCCTCAATATCTCCACTTTTTGTTTAAAGTTATTTGGTGTATATTTACTTCCTTCATCTAGTGATTTTACTAATTTATATCAAGTAGTAGTAAGTAGCAGCCAAGATAGTTAATTTGTAATGAATCTCAATATTTTTACACTGTTATCCACCACACAAGTGTCAGTGCCACAGATTTAAGGCTTATGCTGTAAAGGAAGGTTTAAAAACTTGATAAACATTCTAACACTCACAATCAAAGTTTTGAGCTAAGAATTTGTACGGTTACAGGTATTAATAGATTTAAATATCCTTACTCCAGCCTAATGTATAGTTAGTTCCATTTGTTTCGCATGATGCCCCGTAAAACAATTTTTTCCTTGCATTCAACTCATGTCGTCCCTTTGTTGACACAGCTGTCGTGTCGTTATGTTGTCACCGTTGCACAAAGTAAGTAAGGTGTGTAGTATGTAAAGGTGTACAACACATTTTCACAGCATTGATTCTTACATTGTGTTCGCGTAAAAGACGGTGCTCGTAATTCACACTACACACCTTACATTGGAAGAGAAAAACGGGGCGGAGCCTAATCATCATCATCATGTCAAAAACAAAGAAAAAATGGGGCATCATACGAAACAAATGGAACTAACTATACAGAAGGCGGGAGTAAGGATATTTAAATCTATTAATACCTGTAACTGTAAGCATGGAATGTTTTATTTATGTAAAAATTTTTTTTAGATAAATATGCAAAAACTCATAGCCACATCATGATGATCAATATTGCTATAGATTAAAATAATGGTTTGGATACCAATAAAGCAAACTTATTGTTCATTTAGGGTGTTCCCTCATAACACGATATTTGAGATTTTGGTTAACTGTGAATGCAATAAATCTATTGGCATAGTATGCAATAAAGCTTTCAGTCGACGACACATTCTGAAGTATATGCTATGCTAAATAGCTACTTCTATGATGGGGACATACAGCTCATTTTATGGACTTTTTCCATTGTGGTAGACCCTGCAAGTATAAACACCAGCAAGTTTAAAACCATTCCAAAACCATAGCTTATTGAATGTTTTCAATTTTGTACAATTTAAGACAACTGCTTTTAAATATTGATCATGTTTTTAAAATGAAAAGGAAGGCTAACGAATTCTCTGGAGACTTTTTTCATGTGAAAAACTTGCTTCTAGAAGCGTCTAGTTAAACATTAGCTCTCATCTGGTGCACAAATAATTTAGTATGCAATAAAACCTCTTATTATTGATGCATTCTTTAGATCAAATTTATACTCGATAAACGTTGAATAATATTTTGATTTAGAACTCTAATCCGATTTGTTGCTAGCACTTATTACAATATGATAAGAAGCATACGATCGATCAGCGTATTTCTTCATAATTCCTTAAATATAATTGTTAATGTTAGCATATTATAATGTTGAGGAATAATTCACATTTAAGTTTGAATGATTTCTCTCTCAAAACTGTTGTTTATAACCTTAGAGTCTGATATGAATCGTAAATAATAAAGTTTAAATGTAGAAGATGAATGATGAATACTTATGATGACAAAAATGAAAAAGTATAGCAATAAAGACATTGTATTTAACTTGGTTTCTTTTAATGACTTTTAATGGTTATCAATAATCAACACAATATTTCATTAACCAAATTTGTGCAACATAACCACAAGGATTAAAACTAATACTGCTCTCATAAGAAGAAAGATATCGTTCATTTTCTCCGATTTCTCTCAATGTGAGCTACCAGACTTGACATTACATTTTATTTACTTTAATTTTTGTACTATTTACAGTTTTAGCTTATTATGAACATAATAAGTATGACGATACATTTCACGAGATTCAAGAAACTCTTTTCCACGTACACGTCAGGAATGCACTTTTTCTTTCAACTGCCCTCGAATATGAGTAAACAAAGGGTCGGTTCTATGAAAGCTTTTTCCACAGAAAATGCAATCATTAAGTTTTGGCACATTTGATGGCAAGAGAGATTTAAAATGCACTCTGAGTTCAGCAGGTGTAATGAATTGAAAGCCACATGTTCCACATATACCTATACGACCCCACGAATATGATTTCGCTTGACGTGCTGGTTTTTCTTATCGTTGGTAACAAACTCCTTGTCACATAATTCACAATTGATTGGTTTTTCGCCAATATGAACCTTTAAATGTGCTGTAAATTCAGAGTAGGTGAAGAACTTCTTATTTTCAAAATACACAACTGTGTACTGGCTCGCGAACCAAGCTCATATGAGTCTTGAAATGGCTCATCAAACTAGATAAGACTTGGTATTTTCGTGGACATTTTGAGCAAGGATAGTAGACAATTGCATTGTCGTGTAACTTTTGGTGCTTTTTTAAGTTGGCTTTTAGTTCGAATGATGAGGAACAGACTGAACATTTATGTGGTTTTTCACCACTGTGAACAAGATTATGTTTACTTAAATCACTACTGACTCTGAAACGTTTTTTGTATATTTTGCACTTGAAGGGCTTCTCCCCTGTATGAGTTCGCATGTCTAGTAAGATCACCTTTGTTACAAATTTGCAAATTTGGCACTCAGCAGATTTTACATTTGCGTGATATTTTAGATGTTGGTTGAGGTTACCGAGAGCTGGGAAAGCTTTGTGACAAATAGCACATTTGTGGTCCAGTTGTCCTTTATGTATTTTGGAATGGATAACTAAATAATTTTTTGCGGAATAACTCTTGTTACACAAATCACAACGATATCGAATGCCTTAGTGAATACTTTCCATGTGTAAATTCCTTCCCCGAGGAGATTTAAATATTTGTTCACATATCGTGCACGGGTAAGCCATTGAATTAATAATTTGAATTAATAATTTGAATTAATAATTTGAATTATTAATTCGAATTATTAATTTCAAATTTTTTTTCAAGTTATATGTTTCCAGCCGTTACACAACAAAAATTTCTGAATCGAACTCGTGTAATCTACAAAGTTGATAGTTAAGCTAAGTTTATTGGATTTTAAACTACTTCACACAAAACTGTTTTTACTTTTTACGAATAAATTTCAGGTGACAGAGTGAATTTACTAGATCATGTATCTTTCAAATAGTTTTGATTGTTGTGACAAACCAATACGTATAAACACATTCACAAATCGCACTGATCTCTCAAAAAGTTAGTTGACAATAACACCTTATTCATAACATATCGTTTATATCATCATTAAATATCAACTTTGACTTTGCACATTGAAACTGGCACTTATCCTGTTGCTTTCATTGTATAAGTGATTTGTGATGTATTACTAAGTCAATGAACGTTTCTCGGTTTAGATGATGCTACAACTTTTATTATACTATTATCTAGGAAGCATAATAAAATACAGTATTTTCAACGTTTGTTTATCTATTTCAAATTTGTAGTACTGCGTGGAGAGCACAGGAACATTACGGTTTTCTTTCTCGTCAAATTTATATAGCAAATCTACATTATAAATATTTATGTGTTATTAATTTTACTTATTTATGATAAATGAGAATCATAATAAAATACTTCTCACAAGTGGCACCATAAACTGCTGTGTTATTATTGAGAAGCATGATTCAATACAATGAAGTATAAGAATATTTATTCAACAGATGATGGTTGTATTTTCATTTATTCTTGTTTACATGCATATTACACTCTGTATTCTTCGCATCCCATTCTTTAGAAAGAACTAGAACACAACAAGGTTACTGCTATGCCTTTACTGGTTTACATTATTGCTTTCCATGCTGCACAATAAGGGTAGAAGATTCTCCACCGGATTCGTTTGTTTTGGTGAGATGAAAAAAGGGTGTTTCCTTTGTGCATGAAGCTTTTATGGGTTTTGTTTTTGTCGAAGTGGTAAAGCTTGCGCATTATTGAGCATTCCATATGCATGCAATCCTAAATTTTGAAAACTTAATCCATACTTTTATTTTTATTTCTTATTTCGAATCTATAAATAAGCTAGGACTAGCTAGCTAGTAGCAGCTAAGCTAGCTGCATTAGCAGCAAATGTTCTCTTACAAAATTTGCATACATATTATTTAATATTTTATGACTCAATGTTAAAAATTAATCAATTATCAATGAAGGTTTTGTGTATCTTTAAGTGTTGCTTTAAATTTGATTGATTTGTATATTTTCTTAGGCACTTGGAGCATGCAAATCACTTGACATTGGCGTGAGTTCGCTCGTGTCTATTTAAATTACTTTTCTGTGCAAAAGATGCGAAACATACTGGACATTTGTGCGATTTTTTGACAGAATATATAAATTGATGGCTACTTAAACCACAATTTTTCATGAAACACCTTCCACATGGTTTGCACTTGTAAGGCTTTTCCCCTGTATGAGTTCTTCGATGACTGTAAATATTGTTTTTGCTCTTTAAAAACTTTTTACAAAAGTGACACTGAAAATCTCAAGTGTCCACATGACCTTGAATATGAAGTTTAAATACCCAAATCGCGATTCGTGCCATACGACTTTAAAAGTCGTAGCAGCTGGCGCAGCAGTGGCGACTGGCGCAGCCAGCCCACCGGCCAGGGGGGGGGGCCAACAGTTCGAAGTGAGATAGGAATCCTGCATGTAAATCTTTCGACTTACATGCACTCATGCACAATTTTTGAAAACCTGCTAGCTTTCAATTTATTTATTTTGTTAATTAGGCTATTTGAATGATTCGAAAATTTCGAAAAAAATTTGGAAGTTTTATGGGAATTTTGAAAGAATTTTGAAAGTTTTAAGGAAATTTTGATAGAATTTTGAAAGTTTTAAGGAAATTTGGATGGATTTTTGGAAGTTAATTTGAAATTTTGAAGAAATTTTTGATGTTTTAAGGAAGTTTTAATGAAATTCTGAAGGAATTTTTTGAATATAATTGAAGAAAATTCGTGGAAAGACAGTAAATAATAAAGGCTGCAACTACGTTTGTACAAAAATCGTATTTTTTTTTGCTATTTTAGCAGCTTAAAGCTGATATAGATTGAGGCATTATGTAAATTTGGCCGTTTGTGACTGAAATTAGCAAACAAAGCCAATATTTCATGAATTTGTATAGGAAATTTAGATAAAATTTGAATTCTCGAACCAAATTTGACGCATTTTGCACAAAATTTTTGAAAAATAGCTTAGTAAATTGTTTTAGGATAAGAATTTTTCTTTCCAAACTCCAGGGGGGGGCCACGGCCCCTTTGGCCCCCCCCTCCCTGCGCTGGTGCTCGCAGCATTAGGTTTTAGCTTTACTAAACGAATATATTTAGACGGATTCCAATTTCCAATCAAACATGTGCATGCAATTCCTACATGATACGTGTCATATGAGTAATATATTATTTAATTACATAACTCACAAAATACACACTTTGTTACAAGTTTCCATTTCCAAGCTTGTTTGATGGTAGTTGCTTTGAAGCGCAGCGGTCAACAAACCATACAATTAACTGTGTTCATCATAGATAATAGATTAAGTACTCTGTTCATAAATACTTGGATCAATTAAGGTTCCCATTGTGTAGTAAAGGAAAAACAAATTCATTTATACAAATCGTACAACTTTGAATGCCTAACAACTAATGAACTGATACACAAAGGTTTAGGTTCTCTCTCATGGTCAAAGTTGTCATGATCCTAAATATAGTGACTTTCACTGCACATGAATGACGGAATATTCTGCCTCTGGGGAAAAGAAAATAATACTTCCTTTAATAAATTCCGGGGGATTTATGTCTGGTCAACATTTATACTAAAGCTTTCTTTTCTTACACTGTTTTATTGCATCTATTATAAATATATTTTATCGTGAATTGATCAAAATTTATAATCCGAGTGGATGGACACTGGAACAAGTAATTCCAAGTTTACCAAGTATTTGTCAATCAAATGAATATTGTTGTTCATATTAACACTCTACATGAGGAAAGAAATCCGCTTTTTTAGACACTATTTAAAACATTTCAACTCTATTAATGGTATGCATTTTTTTAAATCTTAGCAAGATAAAAATGTTTTGGTCCTAAATATTTAAAATTCTTTTATACCTGGCTCGTCATCGGAGCTCCTGTAGTGGCTTCTTAATATAACTGCCATGCGCAAGACTACATACAAGAGGTTAAGGTAATATGCGATTCATATGTATGCACAGAGCTAACTCTAAAAGCTTTAGAATTTTCAATAAACAGGAAGTTATTTTTAACATCGGCTGTAGTTTCCACATGCTTACAATGTTAATAAAACATTATCTTTATGAGAGAACTCAAGTTAGGTTAAAGAATTTTATTAACTATCGGATTCGTTGTAAACGGATTTAAGATAGTTAATGCGATCACCTGCCTGTCTGTGTGTGTGTGTGT
>JAQIXX010005734.1:0-13433 GCA_034700605.1 Willowsia nigromaculata | reverse complement strand
GACCTGGAAGAGCTACAAAGAAACTTTCTCAGATGGCAGCGTGAAGAATTGAATAGGACAGTTGTGAGGTATGGAGATAATGGACTCGTAATTCTCAAACTGTCAAACATACTGGGCGTCTTTTACATTTTTGTTGTTGGGCACACCGTCGCCACTCTTGGCTTCTTTTTCGAAAATGTACTTCTAACGCAATGTGCCAAAAAATTCATCCCGCTAGTCAACCAGACACCATTTAAAAACAAAGACTAGGGAGACTCATAGCATGTTGCCTGCTTTTTAAACATTTGTTTAGTCGCTTATAGAAAATCTATGCAAATTGACTGAACCGCATAATATAATTTGAAAGACCACTCACTATCAAATGATACTATACGCATCAAGTTTCAAGTATTACCGTGATGAATAGAAGAAATGCCAGTCAATTGTGAAATGTCATAGAGTGGAGTGTATGCATTGTACTCCTGCATGTCAAAACTGAAAATAAATTGCAACATTCGTTTTAGTGGATGATAGATGTTTAAAATTATAGCAAAGAATATGATGGTTTGTGGGACATGTTTTTGTTTACTGTATGGACAAAATAAACTCGTCACAGTTTAACTAGAAAATTTACCTGTCATAGTTTCTTTCGATTTGAACATAAATAGCTTTTAATTTAGACCGAATCAGGCGTGGTTATCAAGCATTGCTATGTATATTGTAACGTTTTTTTAATGAATTTTTTGAATTCTATATGAATGATCTAGAATGTCCTTGTGGCAATTCTTGTCTCATAGATGGATAATATGACTGAAAGTTCACATGTTATGAAAAATTGTTTATCATGTAATTAATCTTCTAATTAAGTCAAGATTGGTAACATGGTAGAAAGTGTTTTCGCCTCGTCAAAAATGTCAAATTATGAAGGTAGCGGAAAAACTCCGTTTCTATTTTCATCTTACTATTCGATCCAGCATTAATTTTTCGTACATTGATCCAAGGGTATTCAAATAGTATACAAACCAAAGGCTGAACAATAAGGAACACTACTGTAGTGCAACAAAAAATTATCATTTACTCCATTACTCCTAACCGTATTTGTTGTTTCAACCATGTTTGGAATCATGAAACCAGGACTATCTAAGTTTTCACTTTTATCAGCTTTCATATCCATTTTAATGCTTAATTGGTGGAGCAATGCTTTGAACGCCAATTTACAAGAAAACGAAAGCATTATCAACATTCAAAAATCAATTTTCTACACAATCGTAGTTCCTCTACAAATGTGATATTATACTTGTAAATGACTTAAAAATCCGCAAGATACAGCCAGATTCTTCTTTTCGTTTTTACTCCGAACTTATCAGTATCTTTTCAAGGTCCACGTTAGATCGAGCAACAGGATATACTGTATCTCAAAGTTTAAATGAAAATGATTCAACCTTAAAAACTACTCCAAGACGGCACAATACCAATGTTTTATGTCCATTTCTTTCCTTCAAAGCACTGAGTACAGCTTACCATCATTTAGTTTGAAAGTTGTAGGAGGGTATGGTGGACCAACTACTCAGGACGAGGACTATTATGTCTTCTTCGCAACAGTTAGCAAAGTGCATGCTATACTCGATTCTCGTGTTGTGGCTCAAACGATTAGGAACAAAATTGCGATTCCGATGGATGGTATTCGAGAAGGAGGAATTTATGGTCTTACTAATTCTCCATTTTGCACAATCAAATCAAACTTTGGCTGTCAAATGTAGTACCAACTTGAACCCGGTGGAATATTTGGAGGGACAAAGACATTCACTAGCAAAACTAATTCCAGAGTTCATATTAAATGGAAATTTGAATAGACTGAAAGTCACATCGCCGGTGAAATATCCTTTTCTAGTGGAACTTGCAAAAAGTTCTGTGAACGAAACGGACAAAGCCTGGTTTTGTAAGCGAGGCATCTTCAAATACATCCTGAATTCTTTGATCCCTCATTTCAACTTTACATACGAGATATTTCCCTCAAACAATGGGGATACGGGTAAACCTCAACCGGATGGAAGCTGGAATGGAGTTATTGGAGACATATTGAGTGGAAGGAGTTATTGGAGCTATATAGTCCGCCACAATTCAGACTGGTCACCTTTACAAGGGCTTTCGAATACATTTGGGTAACATTTATGGTTGGTCAACCGAGGAAGTATTACTCATGGAAAGCGATTATGTGGCCATTTCAAATGGAGCTTTGGATTTCCATACTCATTTCTTTATTGACAATCATCATAGTATTTAAATTTATTTCAAAATTGGAAGACAGGATGATAAAAGAGTGTTCATTTGATTTCACAGTGCTTCAAGTAGTTTTTAGTCTTCTGGGAAAGGGAATTCCCTACCCACAGTCAACTCACTTGAGAATCATTTTGTCCTTGTGGCTTCTACAAGCTCTCAACATAAACACGCTGTATGTTGCAAAGATAGTGGAACTTTTAGCGTTTCCCAATTTCCAAGCACAGCCAAAAAGTTTCAAAGAACTGATAGATCCGAGTTATCATTACGAATATGGCTTTGACTTATCGGGTGGAGCTTTGTACAATCATTTTGAGTCGTCCAGTAATCCTGTGCTGGGGAAAGTTTTTCAACAGTTGAGTGCTCCAAAGGAGGCTGTAAATTGCTTTACAACCTCACTGGAAGATAATTTTGCGTGCATCGCTTGGCGAGGCACGGCTGACTACATTGCATACCGAAATCTGTCTTTAGTTCATGGTTCAAAAAAGTCCATTGATTGCGGCAGACGATGATAAAACGTTGTTCGTTCCCCAAGGATTAGTACTCCAAAGGAATTCTATACTTCGAGCGATCTTCAATAGATGCATGGAAATGCTAATGGATTCTGGTCAGTCTATCAAATGGACCATGGACGACTTGAATGAGCTGAATAAAGAGAAAATTCAACGGCAAAAGATGACAAATAATGCGAGCAGCCACGGTCTAAATACAGAAGAACGAGATAACGATGAGTTTTTAAGTCTGTATAATCTTCTCGGTGTAATTTATGTGTACTTTATAGGAAATATTTCTGCGACACTTGTAATGCTGGGAGATCTTACTAAATATATCTTTTGTCGTAAAAGGAAGTTACCCTTACCCTATGGAAGCCTTTGAAATAAACCTGTCAATAGTAAATTTTAAATGCAAAATTGTTATTTTTGGTAAAAATGTTTACTCAAACTTAACTCACTGCTTATTTTCATCAAATACACGTTCTTGTTTTTTTCCCTTTAGCTAAAACAAATTTAATTAGGTATGTCGGTATGTGATCATACTGGCAGTGTTTTGTCCGTTCCATTCATAATTGCTATTTATGATAAATACCCTTTAAGATGAACTGATAAATCCTAACAATAACAAGAACGATCATCATCATTGCATGAATAACAGTTAAATTAACCATCTCATACTCATGCATATGCAGTGTAATGTTTTGTCATGAAGGCTTTTCTAGCATTTCAAAATTTATTGACGATGTATTATGAAGGCAAATTCAGTGAAAACTTCCTGGTTAGCAATGCTGTTTCAATATTACGTAATTCCAGGAACAATACTTTCATGGGTTCTAAGAGCTGGAGCAGATACTCAAATTTTTGTGATTTGTTTTTGTTAAATGAATACTTCAACAAAAGTGACAGTAAAGTATGTATTCAGAGCGAAATTTTAAAGAAAATCCATGATTCTCCTTTGCCGCCACCTACATTTACTTTGGCTTTGTACTTATTAAAGGAATCGCCGTATATAATTTCTCCAAACAAGTCATATCAATGCTCCGTTACTATTTCATTCTTGCATTTAGAAGCCCGTTCTATGTTTCTATATGAAAAGTTCACTCTAAGGAGCTTGCATACATCAACCCGACCACAAAGTGACTATTATATTTTTATGCTACCCTCAATTATGATAACTAATTTCTTCAAGTCAAAAATCAGTCATAAATTAAAGTATAAGCTTGTGATACCACTAGATCCCCTTAGAATATCCAGTGTGGTTGGTCAAAGTGTTTGCATGTTTTGTGGTGCTCATCATTTATACTCTCTAATACTGGACAAATTTATTTCACTGGATGTAATGTTTCCTGATTGGACTAAAAATGGTCATGGTCATTCTCTTCGAGTAAGCACACCTACTAAATATCCTTTCGTTATCGAGCTGGAACGAGTAGAAAACAACAAGTGGAAATTAAAAAGAGGTTCGGATAAACTTGTTGTGGAAACCCTTCTTGCACATTTTAATTTTACAATGAGAGTACTTCCATCAACTGGTGGAGACAGTGGAAAATTGCTTGCGAATGGGACGTAGAGTGGAGTTATGGGAGATATCATGGAGGGAAGAGCAGATCTTGGATTGAGTACATCCGATAATTTGCATAGGTATGAACTTGTAGGATTTTCCCATGGATTTCAGTATGTCTGGGGGACATTTAACTTGGGACCACCAAAGTATACATACTCTTGGATGGCAATATTCTGGCCATTCGCATGGAATCTTTGGTTTGCCATTGGAGTTTCTTTAGGAGCGGTTATTGTAGCATTCAGATTAATTCAGAGGAACAGGGTTTTTAACAGAGACTGTCAATTATCAGCTATTCAAATTACGTTCGCTTTGGAGGGTAGAGAGGTCCCTTATCCAACCGCAATATCGGCCCGATTACTTTTGTGCATTTGGTTGTTTTCGTGCCTTGTTTTGAGTACTTTGTATGTAGCAAAAATTGTTTGCTTACTGGCATTTCCAGTTGTGGAACCAAAACCAACAAATTTTAAACAATTGGTGGATCCAAAGATGGAATATAAACGGGGAATCGTGGGAGGTGGGAATTTATATGCACATTTTGAAACTTCGACGAATCCTGTGCTTAGGAAAATCTTCAATAGATTAGGATCACCTATGAACCCTGTAGAATGCCTTAAACGAGCAATGCAGTCAAAGTTTGCTTGTATAACTTGGAAAGGAACTAGTGACTATATTTCACGGACGAGCACGACGATTAAATAAAATCTTGCACGGACGGAGTCCAATAAGACCAACTGAAGAACTCTTTTTGTTCCGTTGGGCATGGTAATGGAAAAAAGTTTTGAAAAATAAAAAACTTCCTACTTTCAACCGGGTAATACAAATGCTGGTGGATGCGGGGCAAACTGCGAAATGGGTTCATCAAGATCTTCAGAGTATTCAACGCGAGAAAATTCATTGGGAAAAGTCAATTGGCATCTCTGGCGATCCCTTAGAGCATGATGATGGTGCACCGGATTTATTGAGCTTGTACAATTTAATAGGAGTATTCTACATGTTTCTATATGGAGTGTGCATATCTTTTTTCGTTGAAATGTTGTATACTCGTTGTTTTTCGTCACAGTCTCTAAATGACGAAGTAAAAATAAGCTAATTTGCTTGCTTTTAGAATGAAACAGCGGTAGATAACTTTTATCCCTTACCTCATTGTTACCTAAACTCGGTTTTAATTCACGTCTAAACGATTGATTGCACAATGTAGAAGTAATCTTTCAAACCGCATGAGATTGATGTTACGTAGAAAGTGATCATGTAGTATTTAATAAGGTTAATTTGGAAATGGTAAAGATAAGTCATGCTAGCCAACCAGCTCATTAAAAAGATCCATACCACACGATACTACTTTGATTGTTAGTACGATTACGTCCATCAATAATAGGCCGTGCATGACTCTGGGTACAAAAATTTAGTGGACAATGAGTGAACGATGAAAAACATATTTCAAAATCTTTCGATAGTTTGATGTTGAGAATTTTTTGACACCCTATTTCTTTGGAATTTTTATCAATTCACTTCACTCTACAGTGCAGTGGACGCTAAATGAAACGAACAAATAAAATGGTCTTGCTAATTTTTAGTATAATAAGTCTAATATCAAACATTATTGAGTATGTTGAAACAAGTCAACTTCCCAGCGTTCATTCCACTGACAAAATTCCACGAATCGTGGAATCAGTGATTGAGAAGTACTTCCAAAATTGTGACCTTTTTGCTATAGAGGATTACAGTAGCGTAAATAATTTTAGAACCGTTAATAAGTTATCGGACTCATCAACAGTCATGCAACCGAAATTTACTCTATTATTACACACATAGAACGATTCAAGATTCGTAGTGGCTCGCAGAAAACATGTGCAGTGCTCTGTAGTTACATTTTTCCTTAACGGAACGAACAAGTTAAATCAGTTTGAAAAGTTATTAACCACAGAGTACCATGCACCGACAAGGCCTCAAAGTGACCACTATATATTTATCTCATTGTCAGAAAATTCTAACAATTTGAAGAACTCTCGTATTATTCAAAAATTAAAATTCAGGCTATTGATTAATTCAAAGACTATGACCACTGGTTACACCGTTTGTATCTATTGTAAATCAGAGATTGTGTCTACGTTTGCAATCAACTTGGTGAATACAACCTCTCCAAGGGGAATATTTCCAGATTGGACGAGCAATGGTCAACTTCACACTCTGCGAGTCAGCTCTCCCACCAAGTACCCCTTCGTGGTGGAGTTGGAAAAAGTGTCTGAAAGGAATAACGGTGTAAACGAGGGCAGAATAAGTACGTCTGAGCTCCCATACTATAATTTTACGTACAAAATATTTCCATCTCCAACCACAGTGGAAAAATGCTAGCAAATGGTACTTGGGATGGTGTGATTGGAGACGTCTTGTCGGAAAAGGCAGACCTTGGGCTCAGCACTTCGTATAATTTTTACAGATATCCAATACTGGGATTCTCTCGTGGAACACGATACATTTGGGCAACATTCATATTCATTCAGATTCATCTTCCAGCAATACGAATAGCTTTTGTGTTGGTGGGTAAGGAGATCCCGTATCCAAAAGCGACTCCGGCGAGATTACTCTTGTGCGTTTGGCTCTTCTCGTGTCTAGTGCTGAGTACACTTTACGTGTCTAAAATTGTTGGTTTGCTGGCATTTCCAGTTATGCAGCTTCAACCCAAGAATTTTAAACAACTTGTAGACCGCAAATTCGGGTACAAATGGAAAATGGTTGGTGGTGGGAATTTATATGCGCACTTTGCATCTTCCACAAATCCAGTCCTCAAGAAGGTTTTTGATGAAATGGGATCATAAATGAATTGATTGATTCAAATTGGACATTCAAAGGAAACACGCTTGCATTACATGGAAAGGGACAATTTTGTTTCTTATAGTAATATGACATTTCTTCATGGGAAAAGTCCGTTAATTGCGGCAGATGAGGATAAAACATTCAACAAACAACTTTAGGATTCGCAATGGCTCGAAATTCTATACTGCTTCCAAATTTTAACAAGGCTATTCAAATGCTTGTTGACTCTGGGCAGGCTGGAAATGGATTGACATGGACCACCAGCACCTTCAAATCCAGAAGATTCGATGGCAGAAATCAACTGGAGAGTATGGAAAATTGGGGAAAGGCAGTGGTCAGGAGTTGCTTAGTTTAAATAACTTAATAGGAGTCTTCTATATGTTTCTATTTGGAAGCACGGTTTCAGTACTAGGATTCACCTCTGAAAAATTGTACAGCTTCTGCTTGAGTACATCTGGTATATACCTAAGGAACGCTATCATGGGAAGGCTTTCCAGTGCATATGCATTATCTAAAACATTGCAAAAGAGCGTTACTTTTAAGAAGCCGCAACTAAACACTAAATTTTAGCATTTTAGCGAATATCTAACTATAAACAAACAAATTTTATGTGTTTGCCTGAATTTGCAATTCTTTGAATTTGACATACAGTATATTTAAAAAGAACTTGAGAACAACTATCATCGCGCTGAATTGAAACTTTGCTTTTGCAATGTTCCTCATACAAGGTTAACAGGAGTATAAATTATGAATCATCCAATATCTCAAATTGCATAAAGATTTAATGTAAAAGGAAAGGACACGCGATTTTTAAAATCATGCTGTATCAATAGCAGTAAATTGGGAGCCGGATACTGTAGCTTACTAGTGTTTATTTTACGTTTTAATTGAAAATCAGTTTCTTAGGCTAGGCGGATCTTCCAGCAAAGTATTTTAACCTTGATTTCCATGCAATCATCCTCAGTTTTTTGTTTCGCCGAGAGATTCTATATGCAAAACAAGCGTACACAGAACTATGAAAGTGTGTCTAATCTTTTGTATGAATGTAAATACAAAAGAAAATGACCTTTATAACAACTCCTG
Source organism: Willowsia nigromaculata (assembly GCA_034700605.1). Lineage (NCBI taxonomy): Eukaryota > Metazoa > Arthropoda > Collembola > Entomobryomorpha > Entomobryidae > Willowsia > Willowsia nigromaculata. The sequence goes on along the minus strand of JAQIXX010005734.1, from coordinate 5,222 downwards.
CGTTCTCATCCGGCAGAAAGATGACAAGAATTAGGATCTCAAAATAATATAAAGGAACAACTTTCAACTTTATCGCGGAAATGGGTCTGAAATGATGATGAGTTTACTACCTTACCTTACCTTTTCACCAAAATTCAGCTTACAATGCGTATATGAGTGGCAAACAATGTAAAATTTAATGGGAACTGATCGACTTTATTAAGACTGAGAAGAATCGATTGTTGAATGGGCTCATCTGCATTTCATCAAAAGCTAGTTACAAATCTGAGAAAAGTAAGGCAATCGACAATTAGGATAACGAAGGAAAGGTGACAAACGAATTGAATAAAAATACTTGTCGGATAAAGGTAATCGATTCAAGCACAATAGCAGTCTTCGTCTACTAATCTTAATAATGAGATTATGAGATGGCACATAATAAATCTATTATTTTTCAGTGTGATAGCGGCATTAGCTCAAAAACTTCTGGATCACATCAGTATATACGTAATAGCTATTCAAAATTAACAATGAGCCTAGTTTCTTTTGTGCTTGAATGACTGACTATGTAGTAAACACGAGTCCGAAATTCGCTCATGAATATAATATCCTCTCTCAGCTAGTTAGAACCGTGTGGTCAAGCTTCTTACAAGAACAAAATAAAATGGCAAATAATTATAATCAAATCTATAATTCTCCGTTAGCATGTAGTTCACCCTGAGTGGAATTATAAGTAGAATTATACGAAGTAGCTTTAAATACGTTTATTGTGACCACCAATGCAACAACTTGCAGGGTCCGGTACAACTGAGAATTGTTGCACACGTCGATTTTTTCCATAGAGAGCACTATACTACTATAGACCTTTGTATTAACTTGCATCAGCCATTCCATGCTCATTTGAGCAATTCTCGAGAAATCGTTGTCCTTGTCGTTCACGTTTTAGTGTTGTATTGTTACGTGAATATTATTCAATGTAAGAAGTAAAGATCATTTGCTTTCCACGATTCTTCTAAAGAAAGATGCTGTCACGCGAAAAGCTATGACCATGAGTTTAAGACTTACAGGGATATATGAATCAAATCAGGTAATCGATTTAAAAAGCCAAGAAAACCTTGCCATTTTGATGTATTATGTAATGTATTTTAATTTGCTCCAAATGGCAATCTGCAGATAAGTAGAACCGGAATTAGCTAAATATACAATGCTGCTGTTTATGCATTAAGTTACTGACACCTGAAGATTTTGAGAAAATTTTTTATATTTCTAAAACATCTCCTTGATTTATAACGAATAAATGTCAGTAAAAACGAGCTAGTACAACTCTTGTAAACAATTCAAAATCTAATTTTAGCTCATATGTGAAGATAATGTTAACGTAAACCGACAACCTTTACACATGCTGGATTTAATTATGCATTTTACAAAATGTTATTTATGCATTAAAATGTTTTTCGATAAAAAAAGACTATGGTAAACGATTTAAGTTTGCTGTTTAAAGAGAGGTTTATTTTAATCTTAAACGTTATTATAGCACATTGACGATGGGAAAGAACAGACAGAGTAATGCAGTCTTCTCACCATAAAATAGCAGTTTGGTATAATAAAGTAAATAAAGTTACATTAGTTTGATTAAATTATATTACTTCCTATCATCATATAATTCATTTGAGAAATCATTTTCTTTAGGCACGCTAATAAAAATGGGATCCGGCAACTGGTCTGGAACTTCTTTACCGTGTAGTATTTGTCTTGATTATAGAGATTGTTATCGCTATCCACGATACTCCTACCACCACTAAGACTATTTAAGCTATCATTATCATAAGCATTATAATCGTTACTATTTTCTGCAAACACGGCGTTGGATTTGGAAATTCCAAATATACATCCCTTTCGATACTCGAAATATCCCGCAAGACACTGTCCAACTCATCCTTGCAGATCTTCTTCACAGCATATGAAAGAGACTGACGTTGTCATAATTTACCTGATTGTTCATCCAGCTATTAGAACTAGGGTAAACTGATGAGTCTAGCAAGTACTTCAAGTCTGCATTGTCGTTGTTTTCAAAATTTCCTACAGTTCCGAAGTCAACATCCACGTTATTGTCATAATAGTTGCTGATTGGATCCATACTTGAGGTGCTGATATCAGCAAGTTGGTCGTTGATGCTTTCATGATAACCGCCAGCGCTGGCAACTACGTTTTCCTGCGGATAGTGATAAGGCTTTACCTTTTTGTACATGAGTTTTGATTCCAATGGCTCAGAGTTAAGTTTTGAGTAGTCGTAGGCTTTCTGGGGATTGGCTTTCTCAAGTAAACGGGCATCCAGTCAGTGTACTTGAAATTATCAAAGTTATATGTCTCTCCAGTTGGGGAAAGGAAAAGGGTTTGATAAGGCTCAACTGGTTGCATCATGGGAAGAGTTGACTGCTGTTGTTTGATTTGATTTGTTTGATGTTGTTCATTGGTGAGTTGGTTCTGCTCTTGCTGCTCAACAGTGTTTTGATGATGTACTTTGTTGTTCTTCATTTGATTGTTGTTCCTACTCCTGTTGAATTTATTGTTTTTGTTGTGGTTGTTCTGTGCTAGGTTGACGAGGTTGTTCAAGATTTTGAAGCTGTTGTTGTTGTTGCTGCGGTTTTTCTGTGACAGATTGATGAGACTCTTCGGAATGAGGATGCTTATGTTGTTGCTGCGGCACGGGTACCGTTATCACAGGTCCACTGGCATGTCGTGGAGCAGGCATAGGGCTGATTTGAACGTTTAGAATTAAAGGCGGTGGAGGATGCGTTTTCTTAGGGGGAGGGGCATAGGCAGATGGGGCTTTGTGAACGGGTGCGGGTGGAGTCAAGTGCATGATTGGCTTCTTAGCAGGTTTAACTGGTGAAGGATACTTGGAAACTGATGGAACGTAGTTGCTGCTGCTTCCCATCATAGGATTACCCTTTGCTGGAGCTGGCGACTGATGAAGATTATTCGAGGAGGGAGGGGCACGGGCATTAGAATCCGACATCCATTGCGTGTTTCTTCTTTGTCTTGAACCATGCCCGTGACCGTTGGGTATTCCTCTTCCATATCGCACATATCTGTTCTCTGTGGCTACAATAGTATCCATTTTGTCGGCTGATATTCCTCCAGATCCTAGAAACGTGGATAGAACGTCATCCTTGTCAAACTTGGGAGGGGCGATGATAGTGGCAGGCACTTTGTAATTTCCTTGTGGCACAGAAGAAGGGTTCTCGCCGTTACCAACATGGACGGAGTAATGCTTTCTAGTTACGATCGGCGTCATTCTGTTAATGATTAATTTTAAAGGGGAAAAAATCATGAATTAGACAAACTATTGGGGCAAAATGAATCATGAAATAGGATAAATATTATCGTTTGAATTAACATACCTGGAATTACTGCCGAAAAGTTGTTGGAAAAGATTTTGACTCTGGCCCTGATTTGGAAATTGAAGCTGTGTCAAATCTGCACTTCTCCTTCTTCGCCTTCTTGTAAGACTTGGAGTTCCAGGAATGGAAAGCAGACAAGCCAATTGATGTCGTGGTCTTATTGGATGAAATACGGGTACTGCAAGTAAACAGCCTAGAGGGATGGGGTTGTGAATTCTGGGTAATGGAAGTTGAACCAACTTATTTGGATCAGTGGGCTTTGCCTTGTGAGTTGCCGGTTTGCTGTGATGGGATGCATTGTCCTCCATTTCGTAATGATGATGATGGTGAATGTGTTGAGGTGAGTTTTCCGTATGATTTTTAGCAGCTTTCTCTGCGTGATTTATCATGTTTTCAGCATCTGCCTCCAGTTGGTGAAGATGCACATGGTCCTCACTGATACTATTTACGTCATGATCGATCTCATTTGTCGTTTCATAATTCTTGCGGTTTCGAAGAAGATTGTCGCGTTCCAAGTCTTCATCTTTCGCGATATATGACTCGCCTTTATCCAAATGCCACAAATCCTCCTTCATAAACCGACTCTTGATCGTGTCAACCGTTGGTCTCAGCTTGCGAGAAGACCTGTGCCAAGACGAAGATGGAGACATTTGTTGATTGCTGTAGTATGGAGTTGTGTAGCTTTGAGGGAATGGGAATGCAGAAGAGGATTGAGGTGGAAAGGGAAAGTTAGTGTTCCACTTTACAATAGGTCTTCCCTGCTGAGAAGATTTGGTTTGCTGTTGGCGCCTTTGAGACGGACTCTTCTATATGGAGCCAAAGGGGTACTGGCAGAACCCGAATTATTTAGGAAAATTGAACGGTTTTATTTAATCTTCAAGTAAAATTACCTTACACATTCAAAAATACTGTTTTCACTTTTATTTCTTACCCATTATCCGATTGACTAAAACTGATCCCGGACCCGCGACATTTTTCGGTCGGTTCCAATAAGCTGCTTTCTTAACTGGATGGTGTCCACCAAAGTTCCATGCGCTTCTTGCTCGGTCCGCTTCCAGTGCATTTTGTGGATTCAAATTGTCCCCAAACGTAGGAGGAACAGCGATGAAACACAGCAGAAACTATTCAAATAAAGCATAAAAAATTAAAACTCAATTTTCACTCATTTCTAAACTGATTCCATGGTGGAACGAACTGATTTTACAATAATTAAAACTATGAAAGAACTAATTCAAAAAATCTAAAATGAGAATATTCATTTACTATGAAGAAATTCATTTTGCACTCTATTATATTATCAAACTTGTCTCCCTAAATTCACAAACACCCACTTCGACGATCAGACTTAAACTAAATTCAGATTTTGAAATTCATATGAAAGGAACCTTCGGCTGCAAAAAGGAATCAGGACACCAAAAACTTGTCAAGTCCATTGCATCTAGGTCCTCATCTTACTGACCCAATTGCCTTACGTCTGTGGTATTTTTGTGGAGGATTTGAGGACGTACCTTTTCCGTTTCCCGTGGCTCATTCACCTTCTTCCGCTTATATAAACATATTACTATTGACGTCCGCCTACAAACACCCTTTTGATTCATTTAATCTGTCCTGTTCTGTGACATACATATTCATGCCATATCACATGCGTCACCTACATAACACAACACCGAATTATGGCAGCAGGTCATCCTGTACTATTTCAACTAGCCCTTGGTACCTATGCCAGGCACAATATAATTTAAGGACCTGTGTGTGAGGTACTCGGTACTCACCCTGACTCTTACACGTGTGTTCCTTCTCATATTATTTAGGTAAACCAAGGATAGACAGCCTTGCATT
>JAQIXX010005733.1:0-13433 GCA_034700605.1 Willowsia nigromaculata | reverse complement strand
TTACGTCATTTTTTCGTGTAATTTAATTGTAATTTAATTACCTGTAATTAAATTACTGTAATTGTTGCGGAAGTGTGTGAGCATTTCACTATTGCTTGTATTGTTTCTATCACTTTTACATTATGTGATTAAAATAAATCTAGCATACAAATTTTCAATAAAATAAGCTTCAAGGAAGCCTCAGAACTGAATTATGTCATTTATGTACCAAGTCATTTTTCAAAATTTGTTGGGGATTGTATTCCTTGTATTGCTGTGCAATGAATAAACGAATAAAGGCGCAAATGGCTCATTTATTGAGCTCTTAATGACTGCGATTTAACCTCACAATTTATTTCTCAGTGTGAATAAATCTATCCAACTATCTTAAGTAGAAACCTTGCAGCTCTCAAATGAAAGCTTTTCAGTCAAGAAAAGCAATGGTATTTAGGTGTGTGGTCTATTTCTTTTGTAAGTTTCACTGGTCACCTCGTAGCCTCTTTGAGTCAATCACTCTTACTTTAGGTTTTCTGGAAGGTGATTCATTAAATTGCAGGAAATCATTTCACAGTTCATCAACATAATAGTTATTTCAGAGTTTGAACTTTTCTAGTTCATAGTGCATTCATTGGTGCTAGTAGATTTTGGAGATTAGGAAATGTTTCTTTGGTATGTTTCAGTTATGCCTATGTTTATAGTTTAGTTTATATTTGCTTTTATTTTGCACGTCTTCAGATACTATAAGAAGGAAGGCAATAAAATTAATTTGTTTCAAAATATCATCCATGATCCTTTATCTTCGAACTTTGTCGTAACAGTTAAATTTGGGACAAAGAAAGTTTCAGTTAATTAACGCTTTTAATCGTTAATCGATGTTTATTTGGATTGAATATTTACAAGTATAGCTAAAATGCATACAACAAAACGGTTTATCATCTTGAGTCACAACAAAATCTTGGAGTTATGTAGTTGCAATGGCCACAAAACGACGGGATTTATCTGTCACTATTTCCCTTCGTTTTCAGTTTTCTGGAAACAACGAGTGTCACCGTGAGTCCCATTGCCGACACTCATTACCAATTGCAAATAGAGCATCTGTTGAATAATCTTTGTTAATTAATGAACGTATTAAGCATACGCTACATAATTTTCTTCGCAAACTGTGAAACTTTTCCTACAAACCTAAGATAATTTGGAAGATAACTTTTTCATATGCTTTATTCAAAAAACTTAAACGATTCGTTTAATCTGAAAATAATCTAAAAATGATTGATCAAGATTTTTTAAATCGGTGCTATCTCAGGGAAATAGAGCAATACAAAACGAAGGATACTCATGAATACATTATGGAACTCTCGTGTAAAATATTTGATATAGTTTGTGTTGTCCTTTGACAGAAGACTCCTTTCCCGAACGATTTTTCTATTTTGCACTCGATGCATCTAAATATTTTGTAAAATTGATTAGCTTGATAAATGATGATCTATGATGATTTGTAAAATGTAGTTAGCAATTGATGACCCTATTACTAAGGATCGCGTGCAACGTGATATTTTATTCCAATTTGGATCCCACTAAGATTCCACTCCAAATGTCGTTCCCAAGTGAGAACCTCCATTTTTAGATGAGATACAGGGAAGTCCTCCAGCAAGTTCTGGATTAGTTCCTTAAAGCTGTGTTGAAATCCAATGAATACGGAGACTATAAATAAAGATAAATGAGTAAAATAAGTAGCATTCAGTCTAATAATTTAGGATGCTTACAGCGATAGACATCGGGTTCAAGGTTCAATATCCTTCTTTTTCTCCGCCATCGGATTCTTATCTCCTCGTTTGTTTCCTCTTAGGTGAAAGCAACTTAATCAGGTTATATCTAATCATGGCGCAGAAATTTCTGGAAGTTGTTGCTCAAATCTTTGTCTCATCAAAGGCCACTTTCCTTGATTTTGGTAACAAGCTGAGTGAGGAACAAAATCACAAGAAAGTGTTAATCATAATTGTATCCTAAAGATTGCTTAGGGAAGTAAAACAAAATCAATGAATGATGCAGGATACAACAATAAAGCCGAAATAAATAACTCACATATCTATGAAATTAATTACGGTTTACTTAAATATTGACGAAATCCATGGCCCAATTAATATTTCAAACATTTCATCCTGAACTACAAATTAAAAGTTTTACATACCACAGTTCCTCTACCAATATATTTCATAATAATTTTACATGCCACATCACCAGTATTTGAATTTCCAGACTAGAGCAATTTCCTTTGTTTCCCATACCCAGTGATTCCAGCAGTACGGGGAAGCTTTAAATGCTTTTTAAAAAAATCAATGGATTCCATAAGAAATCTTGACGTTTTAGAAACCATCTTCAGACCCCCAATTTTCGCCTAATTTAATCGGTGTTTGTCTGTCAGAAAAATTTAAAATTACGTATTCGCTAAGGTATATGCAAGGCGACAACGAAAGTTTTTTAATGGCAACAAATCGTACCTGCAAAATGAATGCATACCGCTTCATCTTAAACCAATGAACTGAATGAACAGTGATTTCTGTAGCAAGTGCAAATGATGCTGCAATTGTTCCATAGGATTGCCTTTGCACAGTCTGAATGCATTTTCCTCTGTTTGAAGCAGGTTATGATTCATCTCGACGAATACTACCACGGTTGAAGTAAATAGTAAACCCAAGGAAATTTTAAAGTGTGGAAAGGTTAGTGTAGTTGAAACAGAGTGAATCCCTGCGCAATTGGCTAGCTTTTCTGATTCATGAAAATAAATACAAAAACTTACAGAGTACATAACGTTGTTGCAATGCGAATGGTTATGATATACATATTATGTATCACACCCCCGAAAACATGGATTGATGACAATTGACTTCGAATAAGGGCTTCCTATATAAGTCCTATGGTGTTCGGTTCGGATAGTGTGCAGTTATATTATTTTGTGACAATCCTGAGGAGAAAAGCACAAAAATTATAAGCGAGTATTTTAAATCTAAGTTAGTAAAATGGCGTAAATAATAAACTATCAGCGCGAAAAAATCTATTGAGCCAACAACAATAAGATCAATTATTATGATTGAGTTCATAAATTGTATAAGCTCGTTTGCTAATTCATAAATGTTTCTTGCTTATCTCACATATTCAATCTTAATATATTTAATTCACTTACGACTTTACCAGGCAAAATCGACCTTAAAACTTTTAAGAAAGCTCGAGGCACTCGACAAACAGTAAACCGAATAAAAATTCACTGAAATTATGAGTGCATCCCTCCTCTGTCCGTCTCCGACATAATTTTCATCATTCTCTCCACTAGTCACTACGAACCGATAGACTGGTCCATATTTTATGATTGAGTCTATGATTTTGAAGAAACCTGTTTTTAAGCAATATTTGGCACATACTGTACGTTGATTTCACCAAAATCCTACTACCCTACTAGATTTTATCGGTAAATGTGAGTTGTACAGTTTAGTTTTCTTTATATCTTGTATATAAAGCTGTAGCACGGAATAATGTTTTTGTCTAAGAAAGTTCTCACTCCAAGCAAGCGTATAAAGTGGAATGGAACTTTGCTATGGTGCGTTGCAAATTTAATGGCAAGCAGCTTCTTCCAGTATTGCTACCGGTTTGCTTTGGTGATTGGTACAAATGTCATTTTACACAGATTTAAAATTATTGAGCATTGCACAGTAGAGTGTTTAGTTATACTAATGAACGTAATCAACTACATCGAATTTTTCTTTAAGCTCTAAAATTTCCATTGACTTGATCTACTTGTTACTTTGTTCCTTCTCTTTCTTGGTTTTTCTATTGCATAAGCCGGTCTAATCGAGTAAAGCTTTAGTCAGTGGTGACCTTGAAACTTGTCGTTATCAACCAATAAATTGTCGTGTCCACAGTCCACAGTCCAGTGTACCATACGTTTCAAATTATTATTTTTATAATAGTTTGAAAAATGTCGCATTACTTAATTAAATTTTTAAGATGTCATTACTTTCTTGCTACAGAAATCGAATTTCATTAATTATTTCACTGCATTATATCATTTCCTATGATAGTACGCCGATGTAAAAGTGTATTAGTAGTAACTGGTAGTAACTCGCTGAAGAAAGGTTTTAATAAATGATAGCAGAGGATGCAAATTTGCATGTCGCAGTTCCAGTCGCATGCCAATTGACAAGTGAAACTACTGGAAACTCCCATTCGCTTTCTGGAAAACCGTGACGAGAATTGTGATTAGTAATAAAAATGGCGCAAAAATTTCAGTGGATAATAAGAATTTAGTGAAGAAGTACTGGATAGATCCATGGCTCATGACCACGTAAAACCAGACTGCAAGCAATTAAAATGTAGTCACCAATTGCTTGAGTACTGTAAATGCTTTACGCATATTTGGGTGTACATACTTCCTGATTTGCACACGTCAGAACTGTCCAGCCAGTACTTTAATCGAAAAATCTTTGCATTCAAAATTATGAACCAAAATGAGAATATTTTAATTCAATAATGAATGCATAATGAATGACTCATTTTGATCATTAATTTATTATATCTCAACGTTTAGAAACTACCAAACTTTCAGACCAAATTAATTATAATTTTGCATTACTTACGGAATACCCAAATGCGTAGTTTTAATAATTACACATGTTGTGCCAGAAGATTTTATGAAATTTTGCACCCTTCTTGATGAATTGATCTGCGACGCACACACAACAAAGCCATATAATTATAAAATTATCTGCTGTCTTGAAGTCGCAAACAAACACTTTCATGGAAATAAAATAGAATGACGATTAAGAAAACATACACAGGCTACAATTTGTTTTAAGATGATCTTTGATCTTCTTCTTGGCCATTTTTTGCCTTCCGGCAATCCAGTATTGTCCTTTGAGGAGAACTACCTGGAGTATAGCACACCCAATATATCAAACCGTGACTAATCTATAATTAATTGTCTTGTCCAGCCCATTGTCTTCTTTTTCTGTTCCAGCTCAACTTTTTTGCAAGTTTGCAATAACATCTGCCATCTTCTTTGTACCTCGTAATCTCCAAACGATGCAAAGATGCAAATCAGTCTAGTTTTTTACTACCTTTCAATCTGGATAATTGATCGTCATCTTGAACTGCTCATCTTCATTTTTTGTGTCTCTGCCAGCTTATTTCGCTCCGCTCCCATTATCCCATCACAACTCGTAGTTAAGCGCATCCTCACATTTTTATTCGCATTTGATACTTGCTTCATTTTCATACTACCTTGCATAATGTAATGCTTTACTGAACGTGTTTACCAAGAAGATGAGAAAAACTTGCAATTTTAAATTGAGAATCGAATAAAAGATTTCGCTATGTTTTTGTACCTGCAAGCAATAAAGAATATAGGGAAGCATTCATGAAATACGTAACCCAACCATTCTACAAATTGAAAGCTTAAGTGTCTGGCGTCTACATTTCAAATTACATCGATCAAAATCAAAATATCTAATGAACTTTGCTGTTAGTGGTTTGGACAGCTTTTTATTTTTCCCTAGAAGAACTAAATGGTAATCTATCCATTTGTTTGTATGAATGCAGTTTTTACCAAAGTGAAGATGGTCTTAGGTCGTGTCTTGACCAGACATTACGATTTTAATGTGATTCACTATCTTAAATGCTATTCATTTGTCGATATAATCATTAGGTACGGCACACATCTAAATCTACTTTACACTCTACACACACATACAACCCAACAATGTATCGTGTTCTGAGTTCTGTCCATAATCAAATTACACAATATTCATATAAACAGGCTATTAGGTATGATTGCATTTTTTTACAAATTTTTATGCATTGTTAAAAGTATGACTCAATTGGAGCTACACAAGTTGATATATATTTTGCGCGTTCATGATCAAGGCTAAAGACGACTCAAAGGCCAACGTGTTTTTACTTTGATCCTGTTTTACGATCCTCCTAAATCATGTAATCTGATCAAATATTCAATGCGAGTGCATGCATCAAACGAACAGTCATCGCCTAAAACCCTTTTTATGCACGTCACTCTAAAAACCAGTATTTGTTATTTTTACAAAATTAAATATAAATCTCCAGCAAAAATATCCGACAGCCCTAAACGATCCAGTTTACCTTGCCTTCTCATTTACACAAACTTCATAATTAATTTTATGTAATTCACTGGAGAAAAAAATTAACTGCAAAATGCTTCCGGATATTAAAAATCATAATTACCAATTTGTATCAGTTCTCATAATATCTCAGCTTATAAAAAATATTGGCTGTTGTATTTCAAGCTATACCAAATTTTGTATGATGGAATCCTTTTGAAATAAAAGGCCAAAGAACTTTCCGATCTGCAGACTGTGAAACCAGAAGCAGATGAAAAAAGGGTTACGCACGAATTCACATCTTCCTTTAGGCTACACATCTTCTGCCGCATTTACTTCCTCCACTTCCTCCTCGCACTTTTTCTCATCTCATTGTTGACAGTAGAAGGAGAATCAAAATCACGGACATGTCTCACATCAAACATTGGAGTGCCTTGTTTGCTCGCCTCTCCTCGCCATCGTCGTCCTCCTCACAAGAAAAATCTATTTTTAATACCAACCGAGTGGAGATAAAGTGCAATGTTCCATCCCTCCCATTATTCTCACAACAATGCCAGTGCAAACATCATTCAGATAATTACTGACTTCAGCATTGTTGCCACTTTTTCAACAAGACAAACACACGAGCTCAGAGCTGCAGACGCACACGAAGTGTGCAGGAGACGACGACACGGCGTAATAAAAAACGCTTAATCATCATTGCCGAGTGGATATTACATAATCATATTTTCTACATGCATGGACAATGTGTTAGATGCAAGGGATGGAAAATTATCATCTAAAACTAAAATTAATGCGGTTTTTTGTCGCTGATGTACTTTGTTTTCAACAATTTTAGGTAATTTGGAATAAGAAACTTTTCTCTGAAGAAAAATACTATCAAGTATTCCAATAATTTGATTTAACGCTTTGCTTGAAAGTTGTTTTTAAGTCTTAGGTCTACAGATAGGAACAGAGGTGCCTTCCAACAATCGCTCATATTTTTACAAATTGGCATGTTATGGAAGTAAATTCAAAATCAGGTAGTCTCACGGCACCCGAGTACCTACTCTTATTCCTATTGTTCTTTATAGCTGCCTAATAAGTGGTAATTCGTTTCTAACAATTTTCGTGTGATTCCATGTTCTAAATCGCAATACGGAAAAATAATATAACGCGGGGATGGGGGATGATCATGATGACTAATAATAGATAAAAAAGACACCCTGGTTGCGTGGCAGCAATAGGCAGAAGTTGACAAGACGGCGCAGGTGTGCTAAAATAATAGCTATAAAAAAATGCTGCCAGGTCTTTCATGACATGTGGTTCTATCAAGGGGCCATCCAAACATGACGTGACGAATATTCCTTACATGACTCCTACTGCAATGGAATTTCCGTCAATTCATATTTTATACGAAAATTTGTTGAACGGGGCTCTGAAATTTTGTCCGTTTATGTGCTCTTTCTTCTGAAGGGCCCCATATGTCCATAATGATTTGGATGTGTCCAAACAAGTGGCGCATCTTCCTCGTAATGTTTATTCGACCGTTTTCTGCTAAGAATCAAATAGCAAAGATGATGATGACGAAGAAAATGATAATTTCTATTGAATTGGGTTTGTTTGCAGGTATGAAAATATCTGAAGATGATCACATCATAACAAAAGAAGACCAGGTAGATATTATCTGTTATGCATTTATTTTGATGATGATTGCATCCCATAATATCTTTCAAATTGGCCATCTTCTTCTTTCACAAGTGCCAGAAGAAGTCTTAAAATTGAAGATGCGCTGGTAAGGTAGATGAAGAAGATTTTAAGGCGCGCATAAAAAATTGAGAAGACTGGTTCGATTGGCAAGGCCATTTCTCTCCACGAGCAAGACAGTTTGTGGTCGGGTGTCCAACCGAAAAGGTCTGGAACCAAAGATTATCCCTGCTTTTCAGCAACAATCAAAACCTGTTCTCCATTCTGTTCGAATTGTGCAAATTACCCAGTAAAAAATAATTGGCAACAATATCAAAATGGGAGCCCGAAAAGAAGCGTCCTCAAAATTTCTACTGCTTTCGGTAAGCGAAAAAATAATTTCACATAGTACAAAACACAATTAAATCATTATTATTATTATTTTTACTGCTTTGTCCCTAAAGCAAATTTTTAGTCCATGACTGAATATACTTGACTTGACATTTTATAGAGGTTAAAAAATGATCCATCCTCCGTCCATATTGTTCGCTCAAGTGCGACAAAATACTTGCAAAAAAGTGAATGGAAAATTGCATAATGGTAATATATTCGCATTCGCACAAACGTGAATTCAAAGGCTAAGATTTGAAGATTATACGATTGTTGAGATGATCATTTTTTTAACGAGACTTGCCTTCACATTGTTGACATGTTGCAGTAATAAAAGGCAAATACGGTCTTCGTTTCCATATCCTTTTTCAATGTCAACTTGTTGATCGTCGTTCTTGCTCACTTTGCACAAAATGATCACCTCATGTTTGACACTCAGCGCGTCTCTTGCACTGCTTCTTTCGAGCGGAGCATATTTTTCGATTATTTTAAATGTTCGCAGTGTGCACTCGATACCTAAAACTTAACTGCTGGGGTTATTGAAAGTCAAGAATAAAAACTCTTTGAATCTGATATGATCACACTTTAAATGATTTTCTAAAATAATTTCTTGGCTTCAGAGTGGACGCATAACTCAGGTTTTCAGGGTTATCGTTATTTTGGCTGAGTGTTGGACGCAACATTAAACAGCCTTAGAATATGTGCATTAAAAATCGTGCACGTCAAGTCCAGTGATGTAATAATCAAAAAAGCAATGTCAAGCGCAAGCATTTTTTTCGCTAATCGAGAGTGGACATTGGTGGAGATGATGAAATGAGAAAAAATTGAAGTACACTCGGCCGAAGATACGCGTTGAAAATCCTTTGTTAAGGTCACCCAAACAAAGCAGACTGTGAAAAAAGGCAGAGCTCTGAAGTTGCGTGGCGCCTTCTCCTCTTCTTCGCCTCACATTTTCATCTCGCAGGCGCACCAAACAATTCACCAAATTGTAGAGAAGATTACGCAATGTCTCGCACATTCAATCTTTTTGTAGCATGTGCACTTGCACTTTAGCGCTGCTTAATAGAGTGGAAATCCATTTTAGTCATTTATTTCTGCTCGGCTCTATTTTGATGCTGCCTGAGAGGGGCAGAGGAGACTTGAAAGAGAGGGTTGCGTAATCAGAGCAACTTTGTTCTTCATATAGTGCATATAAATAACGAATGATTTTGGTGCAGTCAAATGACTTATGAAAATGAAAAAGTGGTGCATTTATTTTGGCGTGCTTTACCTTACAAGTTTGGAGACAAGCAAGGGCACAGTCTTTATCGCAATTTATGCGAATTTTTATATTGAAGCACGACATTGGTTTAAGGAAAAAGGTCAATATTTTCATAATTATGTGTTAGGCACCACCTTTTTAAATTTTGGAATATGCGACAGGTTTTTTTCTTCAGATATTCATGCAAAAGTCCAATATTTTTGGATGTCAGCTTTATGACCTTTAGCATTACTAAATCTTGGGAATGAGAAAAAATAATGAAAGGTCGTTTCAATCAGTTAAATTTTAGTTCTGGATTTTGCAAGAGTTTTAGTTTAATAAAATAAAAATGGTGCCTCTGGTAATTCATGGTATACGAATAGATTTTTTAGAAATTATAATGAGCCGATCAATTTTTGAATATTCTCGCTATACTTTATGCATAAATTATTGTAAATTGTTTGGAAGAGCTCTTAAATACTGTTCATCCCTTAATCCATGCATACTATACAGCTAGAAGCGAGGTTGAAAATCAGTTTAAATACTGGAATATACACAAAGCTTTAATAATGTTCCTGCGGCTAATTAGACATCATAAAACAATTAAGTAAATGATCGTATCCTTAATTAAAATATTGCCTGCATTCTCAACTGATGACCTAGCCCAAGTCTTGGAGATAATTGTGCTTAAAGAGGCTTACTTCCGTATTCTCCATTTTTAAACAAGATTTCCTTCCGTTTTCCCACAATTTTTCATAAAATTCCAGCGACTTTATGCACACGTTTAACAAACAATACTGAACTTAACCTTGATTCTCTTTTTTTAGCACGCATTCCACATTGAAGCTGGCATTTATAACAATTAGTTAGCATCTTTGCATGCAACCCACAATTCACACAATTACCATCCACACCCACACATCCGTTCCATTCTTCTTGCATAATTCTAGTGCAAAATTGAGAATAGCATTGATGAGCCTTCTTAATTCCAGCGTTTAGCGCGTGCGCTCTGTCTACTTCAACCTAACCCACCATTGTTTCTATATGGGCGGCGTTTTATCCTATAAAACCATCGGCACAGTTTAGCCAAGCTGACAGGATATCCACAGAAAAAAAGAAGGTGACAAAATTAGTGCGTATGCGCATCTCCTTATATGTATTTCGCATTTTTTTGCAAAAAAATAGTCCGACCCCTGACCACAATGGGCAATAACGCTAATTCATAACATTGCTTACATAAGTAATCACACTTAATGATAGTGCTCTCTTCTTGAAGATGACGCAACATGGAAAATTATGGAGAAAAAAGCTGACATTAAAATTCTTTGAAAATCTTCCATAAAAACAGCTCCCATCCACTGCTACTCAACTTGCAAAAAATAAAATGTCAGCAGCATGGACACACATATTAATAATGATTTGAGGGATTCTGTGGATGTCAGGCGATGCTCAGTTTATGGGCACCATTAGTAACTGGCAGTTATGTAGTACCGTTAACCATAACAAAATGCATGTTTACGCGAATGCGCTGTCCTCTGCAAGGACTCATTGTTTACCAACTCCAAACAATCATTTGAGCTTGGCAGCTGCATATTTTACATCACAAATAATCTCAATGCACAAAATAGCAATGGAGTAGCCGTTAATGTAATAAAATGACCATTCCTTGCTGTTATAACCGTTACAATCAACTTAAAAAACTTGTACCGTATTTCTTCCAAATGTAGGCACTCTACAAATTGTAGCACATATCCGTACAGAATTCATTCAATTGAAGGCACCGTCTCAACAATATTCCTTTCAACAAACTAATGCCAATTTATATTTCAATCCGAGCAGTGTAATTTGAAATTAAAATTACGTTCCTAATTGGTGTACAGTGCTCGAATTGAAATATCTGCGGTATTTCTAGTTCTGCGAAGACCTTTAGAAGATGAGTGTTGCCACTGCTGCTGCGCTTTTGCCTTGGCTTCATCCAAGGTTTTATCATGCGAATAGCGAGAAAATTAAGGCGAAAGAGAAAAAAAGTGTATGCACATATCACAGAGTGTTTACACGCATCTCTCTCAACCGCGTTGCGTATCTGCAGATAATTTTTTCCTTGATTGTTAAGCAAGATGGTGTGTGATAGAAAAGGATGTAAAAATGCACTCTAAACGATTACGTAGTAAAGTGCATGCGGTGTGGAGTGGAGTAACCATCTTATCTTCTTTTTTGCACACTCAAAAATATTTTTCGCAGTTCGCACGACACTTAGAAGCTGACATTGCAGCACATTTCCTGTGCGCAAAAAACCTATCAAATTGCTTCATCTTCTTCTTACTTTCGACAGAAGGCAGAAAATTGTAAAATCTTTTTATTGCATTGTTGGTCTTGGTGGGATAGTCTTCACGCAGGTGTACATGGTGGGATCACAATGCAGTGCATTCAGTCGATTTTCAAATGGTTTCAAGCACCCTGTTCACGCAAACATTTAGAGAAAAATTAAACTGAAGGAGATTTTTATTCTTTCTGTTTCCGCCCCTTTTTCCTTCCGCTGTTGTAAAAACGTAAATGTACAGTAATTGTTGAAATGTGCAGCAATGCTCGAAGAAGCTGAAGAAGCCTCAAGAGCAGAAGGGTGGTTGCTGCAGCTTTGGTGAAACGAAGCGAAAAAAGTAGCCCAGCTTATCATTCTCATGAGTGTATCGGCGAAGTGAAGCAGTAGCCCCACTGACACACATTCCTTCCTCTCTCAGATAGCGCCTCAGACAATCCAAAGGGCAATGGCAGCAGAAGAACGAGCATGTGTGCAGTTTCGATTGTTGTTGAAAAAGTAGAAAGTTTTATTTGAATATTCGAATGTTATGCCGCAGTTAGTAAACGGCTCTGAACGAAGAAACTTGTAGGCACTTCTACGCATCTCAAACGCCTGCTATGCAATACTTTGACAAGGATTCATTCATTTTGTTAACCTGTTCATTGTTGAACTGAAATTTTCAGTGCATTCCTCAAGTCCCGTTTTTTAGTCTATTTGCTATTTGCACTGTCGAAATGCAGGTTTTGACAGTGGTTTTTTCGGATATTTTAAGATATGAAATCTTTCATCTGTCAATATCTCAGGATCCAAGAAATATCAGTTTTTCGGTGAAGTCGTTAATGAAAACCTAAAGCCACCTAAAGACCGTTCCATGCTACGCAAAAGAAATTGCCGTGTAAATTGCATGAATAAGTAGTTGGATGTATTTCTTGCAGTCATCGGACAAGACCAAGTTTTCTGTAGTTTTGCGTGCTAAATGTGCCGGTGGATCACACTTGGTGGTCGTTACAATTTTTGGTGTTAATGAACTGGCCACTGACAAAAATGATTTGGTGATTTGATCACTGCAAAATGTAACGTATTATTTGAAAGCATAAATGTGAGCTGTGTGATAGGAAGTGTGAAAAATGCAAAGCCTAAAAATAATGTGGACATTGACAAGTACTCATCATGGTTGCTGTCATGATCCGATCCCCGAGTTCTATTGTTTGCGAGGCTATGCATCTCCATTGTTGAATTAATCGTTTGAAAATTAATTTGTAAAGTGAGGTGCGTTGCAAGTGCGAGGGATATTTTTTGCATGAAATTTTTCTGAGAGGTCAATGGCTCTTCTCACATTCGAGTTCGACTTTTTCCTCAAGAGTTGCCGACACTTTATCGGGATTCTTGCATGGACGTGGGCAATATTTGTCTTCTGCTTGAGCTACATTGGGCGGAGCAATTCGTACAACAACAATGACCACTACTACCTGAACAACAGGGGGCACAATGGTGCCGATGCTCCGTCTCTCTACAGAACTGTTTTTCTCCCTATTTTGAAGGTTCTACTCGTAGCGCCCTCTGCAAGCTTGGCGTTACCGGTGGCCCAAGATGTGTCCACTACTCAGGCTCCCCCGGGGGGAGTGAGCAGTGAAGCGATTCCCTCTTCCCCTCCAACCCCCCAAAATGCTGGAGCCCAATCAAATGGCAACAATCTCGGCTTCAACCATCCAGTGGTCATTCCCTGGGGACCTGGCTT
>JAQIXX010005732.1:0-13437 GCA_034700605.1 Willowsia nigromaculata | reverse complement strand
CGCTGGTAAAAAAATAATAAAAATATTCCTTCACCAGCAACAACAAAAGGTAGACCACTCTAATGCCTACCATATTGACACCAATGATACAAAATGGTATTTTATTTATGCTTAGAACATTGCATTTCAACATTGGATCATCAACTGGGCCATGCGCAGCATTGAGACAGAATTCATACAAAAGGCCAAATTCGTATTGGAGAAAATCAAGCTGAACACACTGGGAATGGGAACGGGAGACTTTGTTGTTGGAGAAAGTCTCCTTTTGAAGGTATTCAGTTATCATGATGGCATATTGCCAATGTATAAACTACCGGTTTAAAAATGGAAGTATTTACTTTATTTATGAAACAGTCATTGAACAGTAACGGTAAAAACTGTGTTTATTTTGCAGTTTGGCGGCATGGTGGCACAAATTTTCATGCTGCAAGTTGACAAATCGGATGGCTAGTAAGAAAATGAAAGTCGAATGCACACATCGTCACAAGATTTTGATTAATCTAAACTATTAAGTTGTATGTCATGAAAATAGAAACACAAATTCGGTGTATTCACTGCTAGACATCGGTAAGCACCTTCACATAGGGAATTCAATATCAAGCTTATCCCAACAGCTCGCCAAAACAGCTCAGCTATTGCTTTCGACGTCAGAAGTTTCAATCTACTCTTAACACATAATACCTAAGGTTGTAAGAGCAACATAAAAGATAAAATAGTTCTATTACATATTGTTGCTAGTTGGTTATAAGGAACACATGAATAACTGCATGCATTTTTGGAACTGTAATTTCAATAAACATAAATAAATAAATAAACAACAACAAAAAACAAAAATTTATCCCATTTCAATAATTATACATATAATTATCCCATGATACAATTATTTACTTATATACACTTCGTGAATATTCGTGTACAATGTACGATGCAGAACCTACTAATCTTAATTGTTAGTTTTAGTTTCATGTATATACAAATACATGTAAATATTATTTTAACAATTAAATAAATGTATTGTTTCTCAATTAAAACTTAAAATTAAAATTAAAGACTTAAATGGCCATGAAAATGGGAGAGCTGCCATTGCAAAAAACTTCATTTTCTCATTCTGTCACTGATTCATAATTACATTCTCAAGTGCTGAACTTAGGAAGGATATGACGATATAAATTATGGCATTTACATTATCCGCATCTTAGATTCTATCTGTTCTTCCTTTCCAAACCTTCCTTTGTCCTCAACTAATGTTCCATTGTTCTACCCAAACAAGACGTGATTTTCCAGATGCATTGACGCTTGATCGTCTTGGCTTGCCGTTGCAAGAGCACCACGCAAAGTATTGTAAAATCTAGAATATTGAAAAAACCTTCATTAATTGGGAAACGAAATTTGGGACATGAGAACCTTTAAAACCGCGAAAGTTTTAGTAATGTGGATTGCTTTTGTATTGCTCTTATCGTCTCAGCCTGCTAACTCGGCAGGGGTAAAAGAGTTTTCTCATATGGATTTTCTCTTCATCCACACCGCCATGCTAATATTTTAATTTTTATATATCTTTGCTTTGTTGTTTAGAAAAAAACGACTAAAAAACCACTTCAAGGGAGTGAAAGATATGCAGGGGACAACGAATAACTCAAACCGAAATGGCCTTCCTGCAATACTTACATATGATGGCAGAATCCAAACAATTACAAAATAGTCTGTTTGCAGGTTTTAAGAAAAACTGTCATTTTCCGATAATGAGCATAAAATAAATTAACTAAAAATTAATATTTCGCTCACATACCACCACAATTATGTTGGTGTACGATTTATTAACAAATGGTAATTCTCTGAATTCAATAAGTCTGTCAAATTTTCATAGAGCATGCTTAACATTTTAGTAGCATAAAACTCTTTTCTAAATCCATTGTGCTGAATAAATGTCTCATTGTTATATTCAAGATTTCAAACAAAATGTATTTTCGGTGATGAATTCATGCCAAATTGAATGTTTGGAAGCATCTTGAAGCCATGCCACTTTACCACTACAAATGTTTATATATAGTGACTCAAGTTTTATGTTTGGAGATCCATGCGAGTATCATATTGATCAAACTTTATTTCATTCAGTCATTAACTTGTATCAAATATGCTGAATCTACCTGTCTAATTAAATGGTAATGCATCGTAATAATTCTTAAATCATAACTACTAAATATTTCTTTTCCTATACTTAACATACTTTTAAAAAATTCTAAAAATGTAGCATAAACCGAACTTAATATTTAGAAGATTTAAAGACACATTTCCAGTCTGATGTATTAGAATTTGTTTTGTCTCATCTGTAGGTAGTACTCAGACTAAAACATTAGGTGTGGAAACATCTTTTCGACATTAAAACTGTAAAAACATTTTTATCAATGTAATATAAGTACTTGCTAATAAATAATCAATCAAATCATCAACAAATCATGCCAGTCTCATTGTTGCACGTGAATACATTGCAGTAGCTTTGCAACGAATCTCAAAAGCCTTGACTATCTGATTACTATTGCCTTCTAGGAATGAAGGTTCTTCCATTAATTCTAATCTTAGCATCATAAGCTGCTAATGCTCCTTGTCTCCATGTTCCAAACGCAATGAAATGCAAAAAATATGGTAACAGAAAACTCATATCAATTTTTTATAAAATAATAAGTAGTTTACAAGTAGTAATAATTAAAAGTATAATGAGATTAGATGATTAACATTGACAAACCTTCCACGTAAATTAGATAAATACAATTGTTTTGATCCATCATTATTTAACGTTACGAAAATTACAATATAATCGAGATATTTTCAAGTACTTACATAAATTTATTTCAGACGAGTAAAAACGTACCAATTCTAGCAAACATACATATCAAATACGTAACAGAGACAATATGTGATTTAAATATAAAATACGGTCAACAAAAGATTTTTTTAAATCAATGAACATTCATTTTTTATCTTGTAATTTGTGTCGGTTAATTTCCTAATTTCTAGTTTTCATCTAACAATTAAAATAATACCAAAAGAGATTATTGTGAACTGCAGTTCATCCCATGTCGATTTATTGGCTAGCGCTAGCGAAAGGAGTAAACACTTTCTTCCAAATCTTGTTTACGGTAAACTAAAATAAATATTTAAAATTAGGATAGAAATTCCATTTGCTAATATATTTATAAATCTTGCTTGCTAATGTGTGATTTACCCTGTACTGTCTTAATTGAAACTTCTTCAGACATCGAAGCATCTCCAGCTCTTTCAAAATCTCACTGCATTCCGCATTTCAATCCCTGTCCATTCCTTTGTCTCACATTTTACTTTTGAATTCATTGAAAATGACTGTAGCTCTGTGAAAAATTAATCCATCATTAAAAACTTCATTTTAAAGTCCGCTCACGTTTTCTTGGTATCAGTGAAATGGATTTGTAAATGCTTACCTTCCAAGTCAGTAATATTTGGATTACGAGTTCCACCATATGAAATCAGGGACAAATCCCAAAAGTCCAATAGCTTTAATTAAGAAGTCAATGAACATTCATTTTTCACCTCATAAGATGTGTCGGTTAATTTATTAATTTCTGCAGTTTTCATCTAACAATTAAAATAATACCGAAAGAGATAATTTGTGTTGAGTCTTAAGTTCTTCTCATGTCGACTTATTGGCCGGAGTAAGTAGCAAGCTTTTTCTTCAAAATCTTATCTACGGTAAACTAATAAAATCTTCAAAATTAGGATTGAAATTCTATTATCATGTTTATAAATCATGCTTGTTAATGTGTTATTTATCCTGTACAGTTTCAACTGGAACATCCTCAAATGACGAAGCATCTCTAGTTCTTTCAAAATCTCGTTTCCATTCCTGATTTCAATCCCGTCCATTTCGTTGTCTTACTGATTACTTTTGAATTCATTGAAAATGACTGAAACTATGTGAAAAATTAATCCAGTGTTCAAAATTTCATTTTAAAATCTGCTCCTGTTTCCTTTGTATCGGTGAAATAGATTTGTAAATGTTTACTCTTCAAGTCGGTCATACTTGGATTTACGAGTTCCACCATTATATATGAAATCAGGATGAAATCCCAAAAGCCCGATACCATCCACTTCTCTTTCGTATTCAGCATTAAAATTTACAAGTCTTGGCAGGCACCTAGAAATTATCGAAAAATTGAAATTGTTTAGTCTGTCTCCACATTCTCCGTCTACGTAAAATATTAACTCCTGGCATCTACTGACGTTTAAGTTGGAATCCCCACATTCTAAAATATTGTAAACTTGTTTGTATTAACTGATAAATCATATTTTGCCATATGCATAAGTAGCAATAATAAATAACCCATGTGAAATTAAGTTCTGCTTCAAATTCCCAAGCTTCTCGTCTACTTGCCCGAATATTACACAGTATTTCTTCCACGTTTTCATCTTCCTTTTCAACTACAAATATGTTTCAAACGGTTTACTGTCAAAAAATTCATTTGAATCAACTACCATTTGATTCAGACATAATGATTCATTATACCAAATGATTCAATATGCCTTTTGAATCAATAGGTCATTAGATTCAATGATTTTTTAATCAATGTCATTTTGAATCAAACTAGCCCAAAAATCTAAATAATATGAATTCTTCAATTATCCATCATAAATTCATAATCTTTTGCATTGGACTTATGTAAAATCATAGAAATACCAAGCACATGCGTAAATCCAAAGTCAAAATTGATTGATTGATTGATTGATTTATTGGGCAACCCAAAAAACTCTTTCAGGTCGAAAACCTATAGAGCATCAATGTTCATTACAAGTATTACATTATACATAAGTTGAGTTCCATCTGAACCCATTTATAACATTAACATAAGGTCATTAAACTAAGCAATGCCATTCTTTGACATTAAGCTACAAATATATAACAGAAATTATTGTTGACGTATCATTTAAATCTGTCATAAAATCTTTTAACCAAAGTATTATTTATATTGACATTCTTTGTGCATTAGAAAAAACTTCATAACTATAATAATAATATACATTTGACATTACATATTATATAAGATTACATGAGCTAGAATTTTCAATTAAAAGAATATTCCATTAGAATATCAATTAACTGCTTGCGTTGCTATAAATTTGCAGTAACATTCATCAGAATCATCACTGTGAGTAGCATTCCAGTCGTCTTGTAATATATTTATTAATTCTCTGATTCTCTTTCTAAACTTTTTTGGTATGAAATAACCAATGTTATCTTCAATATTCTTCCAATGTATAATAGAAACAGAGTTACAAACACATGTCTTCTTCTTGCGCCTTTCAACCACTTCTTTCTCGATTACATTAAAGATATGCCTTACATCATCTTCATAAATTCCATGCTGCTCCATTCGGTGTCCATTTCCTTTGCTTTCAACTGCTCTTTGTTCATTGTCGCTGCCACATAATTTAATTTGTCCATTTCGATGTTGTCCATTATGGTTTCTTCCATCTGAAATTTGTCCACTGTACTCATCCTACTTATATTTCAAACTTACTTTTCGCAATTAGTTATATACAACCTTCTATAACTAATATTGTCTACCAATTTTTTTAAGTAAAAAACGACGCCTGAACCACGCAAAAACTGACAATTTTAATCTATAATATAAATAAATTGTATTGCTCTGAAATTAGAATTCAAGTAAACTACTTATAGATGAGATCCTTAACTGGTATTTAATAAACAGGTTCAACTTTGGATAAGTTTTTAAAAGTTATTTATTCGTAGTTGAGTGATATCATGAATGCAAGAATTTTCAGTACGCCTTTCAAATACTAGTGACTTTTTTGGCATTCATTCTCAGCACAGGTTATCCTGAGACAAATCATTTGATTTTATTACATTTGGATTTTGTGCACATTTCCCACGTCATCTGTGGGGTACAATGAGAGTAACATTCAAAGAAAAACGAATGAATTCCAAATCATTCATCGAGCGCGCGGAGGATACTATATCAGTCATTTAGTCGTTCGAAAAGGTTTTTCTCGGGAACCGAATATGCCAAATCAGAATACTTTTTAAAAGGCATTCCCAATTAGACCTGCTTAATACTCAAGTAATTGTATGCACTTTAAAGGTTTCTGGGCCCCAATATTTAAAAACCAATTTTTCAAAATCTAATTAAAAACTATGATTGTATACCAAAGATTTTGCAACTTAGGAACTTTTCCTGTTGTAGGTAATAAAAAAATATGATATTATCCAATATATAAATTCAGTATTAATGTAAAATTTTAAAACATATAAGTTTGCAAATAAAATAAAAGTATTCCAAGGGTCGTATGGTTCGTTCCAAATACTTTAAATGATCAATAAAGGAATTATTTAACATTTTTATGTCTTCCTTCAAAAGTTTTTAACGATAGACTTCCGTTTTTGCTTTGAAATATTACAGAACTGCTAACAAACCACATTCTCAAGGAAACGTTAACGAGTTCCATTAGCGGTATCCAATGCCCACACACATTTTTGCAAAACTTGAGTTGTCCAGCTCCCAATCCTCTCCATCAAAAGCTCCATTGCTTCCACTGCAAGGTCCAAGGTTTCTTAATTTACATATAAGATATTGTTTTAGTAAATCAAAATTGCAATATCATAGGGAGTGGACCAATATTTAAAACAATCAAAGAAGCGTTTAGTTTTGAAATGAAGTATCAAAACCCTAACCGACGAAGGTACTACAAGCTTACAGATTGTTGACCAGTGAATTGGTTATGTTCCGGTTGCCCAAAAATTAGTAAAAAAAACTTTGTGCGTGCATATTGATTCGCAGTCCCACTTTATCACACTTATAATCCTTCTTCCAACTTTATACGTGTACTTATATATGTTTATATGTGGAAATATGTTATGTAGTAGGTATTACAATTAAATGTTTTTATATTTGTATCGACGTACCAAAATAGCAAAACCATTTGACTCCACCAACACATTTAACTTTGTTGAAATATTACTTCTTTAATTAGTAACTTAATTGTTTAATGCAAGATGCTTAAATTTAAATAAACACTTCTCCGGTGCATACATTTTAAAAATGACAACAACCTCAACACTAGCCATTTCTCGCTGCCTGTTTGAGCGTTGAGGTGTCAAGTTCCAAACTCGGGAGTGTATCTGCCCTAGTCAAGTGAGCACATCCAAAGGTGGCTCCCTTCATATACAATGGACCGGATGAAAGGTCCCCGAGAAGAGCGTTTAGGATATTCTGATAACAAACATAAATTAATACCGTCTACAGCAAGTTTCTTCAATGGAGGCAACTATGGTAAGTCACTGCTTGCTGCGCTAAAGTTAATGTCAGTCCTGGCAGTCTGTTCAAACGATAGTGAAATATTGAAAATGGCTGAGACCTCCACACATATTAATAGACAGTGAAAATTTTTATTGTATACTCGAGCCCAAAAATATATTGACAACTACATGCAATAACTTGTAGGTAATAATTCTTAAATTAGGCACATATTAATAATGTCAGGTAACCAAATTAATCGATATCGTGTTTCCACCAAGAAAATTGGAAACGATTTATTTTTGTGATACATGATTGTGTTTTTTTGTCAGACCTGGGCGTTGGGATTCTGTATACGTAAAGCGAGCAGCTGAAAGTCCGATCCATTTCGGATGGCGCCTTTTCGCCATATCAATCTTATTATTTTTGTAAAACATCCTTATAGTAAACGTTCTTTCGGATGTCTAAGACAGACCTTCAGGTTCAAGTTACACAGGAATAAAATATTCCAACATTTCCGACCTTAATCATTTAAATAAACTATAATTGATAAATTCGTCAGAAGTATTAAAATACCTTCATCTTCAGCGATTCAGTAATCCTTGACTAATTAATATCTACAATTCGTAATATCAAACACAGCATTCCACAACTGACGAGCTATCTTTTGATTACAATAACTTAACCTTCGTAATTTTAATTAGTAATGGCGCATGTACCACTCAAATATCTTGCTGCCACTATCTAATTTGATTTTCTGCTTCTGGGAGATTAAGTTGCACCCAATTGTGGAGGCAGTAAAATAATGCGTTTATAAAGGAATCCAAGGGATGGTAACATCCCCAACCGTTTATCTCCTCTTTAAAAAAATAATGAGATAAAATAGGTCTGATACTTTCCCTTTTATCAATTCACGGACGAAAATTATACATAGCGCAGTCTCGAGTCCTCCAATTTGGCATGAACCACAGGTAATTTATTTTAAAAAGCTGAAAACAGTCAAAGCAAAATTCTAATCTCAAAATACATAGTAGACGCATATCCTGCTTTTCACATTCCTTTTGTGTAACAATGTTATAAAACCCAGCATTTCCGACAGCTTTATTCATGAGACCTTCAATTGATCCAGGGAATTTTGAAACTACAAATGCTCACATAGATGACACAAAAGCGCAAGGGTTTGTTCCAATATTGTCAAATATTTGCCATTTGGCAAATGGTAGTTTTTCAAATCAATTTTGTTTCTACATTTGTCATACTGAATTGACGTTTCCACAAACCTCAGTTTCTTTGTTATGAAATGACTAGTTAAAGATTATCTTTACTGTTGAGTAGTTCATGCAGCGATAAACAAAGAAACTTGATAATGGTATTTGAATAGGACAAATGTACAAACTGAACTGATTTGGAAAATCACCATTTTACAGTAAAAAATTAGGTAACAATGAAGGCCGATAATTTGCTTTTTTACTTTGAAATAATTTCTTTTTTACGACAAACAGCTTTATACTATACTTTATACTTTTAATCTAATTTGTATGTCTTTTTGTTCAAGAACTATAAACAGAATTTCGTAGGATTTAATTTGCTCCGAGGGTTTTCATCGTAAAAATACAAACTTTTTTGCATCCTGTTCAAAAATTAAGTATTTGAATGTTTGATATGGGCATTTTTGGGGACTGTTTTTCTCTGAAACTTAAATAGATAGGAATACAATCTTATCTGCGTTAGATACAAAATAAAAAACTGAGATTACGTCTTTTTTGAAAATATCAAATATGTTATGATTAAACCAATTAAAATAGTTTTTAAAATTATGATAAAAATTAATTTATGACGTATTCCATGTTTTGGCGTTAATTTTTTACAAAACCCTAAATTTTCATTTGTTAAAAAATAATATTTTACGTATTTCATATTTTAAGAAAAGACGTGATCTCAGTTTTTTATACTGTTTTGAATGCAGGTAGAACGGTATTTTTATCTTTTTTAGTTTCCAAGAAAAACAGTCCCCAACACGCCCACACACAACTATAAAACATTTCATAAATTTTGTACAAAATTAGATACAGACAAAATCGATTCACTAATAAGCATCACTTATAGAGAGCTCTCATCACACATGTTAGTGTTGAAATTAAAAATTTGAGTGTCTGCACCAGGTGGATTCTGAAAAAAGGTACTCAAATCTTTAAACATAAATATGCATAAATAATAAGTATCCGATGATCCGCTTACCAGTGTTAGGTCAATTATTTAAAATCTGACTGTTTGGTAATCTAGATTCCTAAGTATTTTTGCTTCTTAATTTGACAACAGCCAAAAGTACATTAGGAATTCCACTTTAACAATTTTTGCAACAATCAGAGATACGTGATACGTGTTTGGGTAGTTTGTGCGTCACACAGCAGCCAGTTTAAATTATGGTTTACCTATGCGTCATTAGATATCATGTTACCATTGGCTGTTTTCAATCTAATATGGAGTAAATGGCAGAAGAAATATTTACCATCACTGCATGCATGCAAATTCATTAAAATGTGGTTCTGTATTCGATATCCTGTGTTTGTGTTTGTGTGTGTGTAACGTAAAGGCGGAAGCTCACAAAATCAGATGTTTTCGTTGTGAGCTTCTGCCTACTCACAGGCCGTCATCAACAATGTGGGAAGACAACTTTTGTATCCAACGTAAAAAATGATAGATAATTTAAAGATTTTAACTCATTCAAAGTGTTTTAGCGAATGCAAAAATTAAGCCTCGAATTGATTTTTGTGCAGGTTACACGTCCTATCATGCTGTTTAAAATTTATATGCCCCTTTCCGTGTGAAGTCATGCGGGATACGCTAAGATTGACAATTTAAATAAAGAATGTGGAACATTGTAGTTCAAGGTTTTCATACGAAAAAAGTCGCAACCCACATGACGAATCGATAGCCTGGCTCAAGAACGGGTAGTTTTCGAATAGCCGCAACACTATAGATTATGGTTTATTTCAATTTTAAAGCAGTGATGTTTATCCTCAAGATTAAAGTTTCTAGTTTTACTAACAATTAGAGAAGGGTTAGTTATAGGGCAAACTATTTTTTCAGAATTTTCGAATGGATTACTTTACCACATATCTATCGTCAACTTTGTTATGTTATGCTAACTTGGAAATTTCAGCATATTATGTTGTCTGAGGAGCAGCCTCCGCGTTTATAAGTTTATAAAACACCTTAAATTTTCATAGAATCCTTCAGAGACGTTCTTGGTTGCACAGTATGCAAGTTGTGCAAATTGTGAGCTATTCTTGTCCACAAATTGGCGCTATACGGCATTCGTACATTAATTTATGCCATTTCCATTTTTTAACAAGAACCAAATGATTTTTTAATGATCAATTCAATAAACATCATCATGTTATTTTACGATTAAAGATATGGATCGTTCATGGTCATTTTTACCAGGAATCCCGCCATCGAGAAATATCAATTTAATCTGCTTTGAAGGGTTACATTTTATTTTTCACATTGGTTCCCTTGTTTGTTTAGGAAGTAAACGTTGTAGCGAGCTTTATGTAATAATTTTAATTTCCGTTCGTTAATTTAAAAAAATTACCCACTCGAGCAAGTGACAACGGTTGAAACTATCTTCATTCCATTGCCTAGGTTTTTTAGATTTGTCTGTAAATCCTACAGTCTTCTGTCTCCGTTGACATAGATAACATTAATAAAATTTGCAGTCATACATAAGTTGTCATTAGTGAAGAACATAAGTATCATAAGTCAATACTTGGTGATGACGCGCTGCTCAACAAAATCATCGGTGTTATCAAATTACCCCAAATCTGAAGAAACTAACCCTCCAACAGGGTGACCATTGGAAATTGACTTGAGTTATCGACTCCCTGATTCTGTCACCTTTTACTCTATACACTTATAAACCCTGAAAAACTGAGCCGAAATCTTGACCTTCTGGCTGGCGTACAAACAATGAAACCGTTAAAAATCCGGTGATCCCCACCCTGAAAATCTTAACAAGTTAACCAGCTGTAGAAAAACATAATCGCGTAGACTTGTAAGCTGTCAAGTCCGGAGGCTGTTGGAGGATTAAAACTGGAGATTTTGGAATGGCATGTAGAGAATAAACTTATAATTTCCCGGAATAACAAATAGAAATTTAGTAATTCATTTCAATTCGTAGTACGATTCAGTGTCTCACGTGAACCTTGCTATAGACCCTTGAATTCTGCTGCTGGTCCCCATGAAATGGAGGAGCCCCGTAATATATGGTGCTTGTGACTCCAAAGTTACCGTGTTTGTATATGAATTAAGGGGGATAAGCCTACATATTTTAGTTCTCAGGAATTAATGTTTTATTGATTTCTCATTTCGAAGAAAAATGGTTGCAAAGAATGCTCCATCCTTTTCGCTTTGCTTGATAATTAGTTTCAGGAATTGGCTCCGTATTCCGTGAAAACCACTACTCCGACTTTTCTCGTTGAAAATATTATTTTATTTTAAGTGCAAAAAAGGAATATTTTTTTTCTTTAAACTATTCAAATTCTCTGTTTCATCACCTTCCCATTGATTTGAGACTTTTTCTTTGCAACAAAATGAAATTTTGAGATATTGATGGTAGAAGCAAGATTTTTGAGTGCCTTGTACGTCATTAAAAAATACAAAAAATATGAAACGGGTAAGATATGTCAAAGATGGTATGTGTTTTATTTTCTAGCTTTCTGGAGGGCAAAAACTTAACTAGAAAGCCCAACTGGTAATTTAAATCATTTCATTTAAGTTTAAAATTTCACAAAAATCCAGATTTTGCATGTTATAAAGAAAACATGACTATCTGTTCAATCACAAATGCTCACTGGAAAAACTTTGATTATTGTAATGTAATGATTAGCATGCACAAAAAAGTCATTTGTTTTACTGGGTTACATTTTTTAAATTTTAGTTAACTTCGATATTCCTTCAGTAATCAGTTAAAATAATGAGAATAAAACATAAACTTATGGGTCAAACCTTGCCATTAACATATTGATGTGGGCTTTTCAAGCAAACAGTTTTGAACGTCTCTAGAAGACGAATGTGCAATCGTTGTCCTGAGCAGTGTGGCCATACCTTTAAGGCAACCGTGTCCCCATGATTTTCAGAAGCATGATGAACTAAATACTAAATGCATTCTAGCAGCAAATATTTATTTGTTTTAAATTCTGCATTGATTTTATGTAAGGTCATTTGGAAAACATTTACATCTATCATCTAGAAAAAATAGTACTGAATTTAAAATTTAGGAACATAGTGTATACACATAATCACGATATAATTTCGTGGCCACATAAGGAGCAAATCCACATAAAGGTGTGAACCCCAACATTAGCAAATTTTGAAATGAAAAAAATAGAAATTTGTATGCTACTAGATTACCAAAATGCCATAGTAATGAATACGAGCGAAAACGTCATTAATGATACACATAATCACCATTAAATACACACATTTTTAAATAAAATTTACTGCCTGAACTGACTGTTTTTGAAAGATCAGTATTACGTCTTATTACATTTTACTTCGATGATATCTAGCGACATTGATATTCAATATATTACATTATCATTACCCATTACAACTAACGCAATTGTGATGAATGGATCTCAATAAAGCCACAGTCGATCTAAAAGTCTAATTTGCAGTGAATGAAAAATAACACAAAACCTCCTGAGTGACAAAGGTAGGAATGGCTATTCTCCAAAAAATATGACGCAATTAACACTATTGACATGTATCTGACAAACTTAATTTGGAATGCAAAAGAGAACAATACGCTTCATGATTTCAACGAAAAATATCTCATTAAATAAATTATAATATGACATAATGTAATTTCTAAAAACACTTTCCTCCAGGCTTGCACATTTACTTCCACTCTACATAATAATCCATTTACTCAATTTTTACTCCCCATTTCAATCACCACTCAGCTCAATAAAAAGATTTCCTTCCACTCAACTGAACTCTCATACTCACCAATAAAACTTCACTCCATTCTTTCTTCCCTCCGCTTACGGAGTGAATTGGATACATCGGGGTTCTTCTGTTAAGCAACATTTAAGCAAATCTAAGCAAATAGAGTATGTTTACAGAGTTTGAGTTAGCTGAACCAGCTACT
>JAQIXX010005731.1:0-13437 GCA_034700605.1 Willowsia nigromaculata | reverse complement strand
TCGGTAATCGTGACAGCCCTAATGCTGCCTCACGTTACTACAGCAGCAATCGCTGTCTTTCACGTAGGCTAGAGACAAAGCTTCTATCTTCAAACCCAAAAACGAATATTAGCATATTACTGAACTGACTCTAAGTCGTCTTTAACAATCTTAAGTACATAATATGCTCAAATACCTTTGTGAGAAATGTCAGACTATATATAGCCCCATAGGACGACGACGACATATATTTACCTCGCCCTTTATAGAGCGGAGTACAAATTGCTGTTTTAAAGCACAGAGGTAATTTGCCGTTCTTAATTATGCTATTAAACAAGTAAACAATAGGAGTGACTAAAAAACTTGAGTGCTGCTTATAAACTCTTCGTGGAATGCAGTTTGTGGTACGACAACCTTTTTTGACATATGATATAGCACTTATTACTTCTCCATCGTCAATATCTGCGCACGAAAAGTGCTCATTTTCTGTCAGCTAATTGCTTGTGTAGTCATTTAAAGCCTTGCTCAAGCTATCTAGATTACTCTCTGAACTACTTACAATAAACGCAGTTGCCAACTGTTGGCACATGTCTCTATCATTATCAAATATTTTACCACAGCTTTCGTCAATTAGCTTGTTGATACTTTTCGATTTTTTTTGCCTAAAATTAGTAAGCTTATTCATTGTGTCCCAAGCTTCAGATGATGTCTTCAATTGTTCAAAAATTAATTATATACTAAAGGATCTTTAGTTCAGTTGAAAAGTTCCTTTAATCTATCTCGTTCCTTACAGCTTTCAAAAACCGTATGATTAAACCACGGACTTCCCTTTGATTTAATTGTCCTCTTTTTTAAGGGCGCATATAAGTTTAAAAATGTTGTGACGATTTTTTCAAGTCTATCAAAGCTTTCATTAATGGCGTAACTTGCCATTACTTTCCAATCAACATTACATAGAATTTCCATATTGCGAAGATTATCAAACCCATGCTAAGTGATGCTGCGAGTCACATCATTTCAGTCGAGTACACTAAGCTAAGAATCCACTATAGTCAAGCGGATGGTAAAATCAGAACGCAGCCTATAACGCCAAGAACCCCTTATTCGGTAGAGTAATGCATATGCAAAGGCGCGAATAGCGAAGCTTGTGACAAAAGAAGAGACACTTCAATCCGTAGAACTACTGTGCTTTGCTTTGTGTAAACTATAATACACAGTACAGTGAGGTATCACTTGATCCCAAGTTGCATATTTCTTGCGTGCTGATCCTCATTGTGAATCATTAAGGTTTAATTGTAAATAATCTTGGGAGTCAATAGGGTAAATTAATAATAATTTCTAATAATTTAAACCTGTCTTTGTCGTCAGCCGTGGTTTTTGCGTTCACCTTAGACTAATTAATTCATTAATAAATAGTTAACAGAAAGTTTGCCCGACTTGGCAAGTGCATCAAGGCAAATAGAAAGCTAGGGGGCCCATCATAAGGAAAAAAGATTTCAGTAAAATATTTCATTCATTAAAGTTGCCGTAAGTGACAGACTTTACTGACGAAAACATCGTGATAGTGGAGCAAATCAAGTAATTGTAGTGACATTCAGTTTCCTTAGTGAACATGGATTCCGATTGCTCTGACTGCAATTTGTCTGACTGTGCTTTTTCCAGTGATGAAGACGAGGAAATAGATACTGCAGCCAAACCCTCAAGCATTCCTCAAGGAAACTTGACAATCTCTAACAATGAAAAAGACACGCAGAGGTACTAGTTATTTGATTGAAAATTGAAACCATAACCCAATTATTGAAGGAAAACTAATTACTTCCAAAACAATTTATTACAAGTTTGTACATTTTTTTTAATTTCCAGATCTCCATCTGCTGGATCTATTGCTTCTTCAGAAGAATGTGCGTTTTCGGACTCTGAAGAAGACTATAGAATGCAGGCAGCAAATTCTAATGTGGAATTAAACACTATTACAAATGCTGAAGCTAAAACTGATGGCAACAAAAGCAGGTATAAAGTATTTCGTGTAAAGTTATGCATTACTCTTTGAAGTATTCTCGCTTGCAAAATTTTTAGAGCATCCTCGTGTTGCATAAATGTAATTTTTTACGAAAATGCTTTTATCAAAAGATGTGGAGGGTTTTAAAATTATATATCTCGCTTTAATGAACTTAATTGATATCATATGATTAGATAGAGAATTGGAGACGCCTCGTCAACTAAAATAATAATGTTTTTATTTTATGTGAGGTGACTTACTATGCAAAAACGCTTTATAGACAGAATATAGTTTTCGATAAGTACGATTGATAGGATTCAAATATAATTGTCATACTTACTACTTTTACGTCTCCTTAGTCATTTCGGTGTGGCGCTCAAACTAATAGCGCTTGAACAAAAGAAGTAAAAATGCAATATTCGCATTAAAGTTAATATTTCATGTTGTATTTTACAGTGGTTTGAAGGAGTCAGCGGCTCGAGGTCATGATATTAAAACAATTGAATTCCCAAAGCTTCTTAAAAATCAGCTGAAAACTCTACTAACTTGTTATCAGCAGAGGTATACGACATACGAATGTTGGCTACCATACAGTGTTTTTGTTGGCAAATTATGTGTTAATATTATTTGAATTTTCAAAAAATTCACATGATTTTCTACATATATAACAGGAATGATGAAGACGTATCATTTTCTGAGGATGAAGATTCCGTCATGGAAATGGATGACGCTGGATTTCCAAGCAATGACATCCTACAAATGTAGGCTACCATACAGTGTTATTTCACGATTTTTTATTTATTTACAAATCGTTAAGGTTCTAGAATTTTTTTACACTACGCAAGATAAAGTCTTTAACACTGTTTTTAAATATAGGCAAAACGACCCAAAATTGGCACCAAACAACTTAACCAGAAAACCTAAACTTCGCAGATCCCAAGATGATGACGAAAGGGAAGCGCCAAAGTAGTTATAAAAATCACAACACTCATACTTATAAAGGAATACTGTAGCAAAAACTGTTTTGACATGTTTTTTTGGAAATTTGTGACTTGATGTTTTAAGATTACTTTTACAATGAATTAATGGGAATAACAGGGAAGATTGAGGTTTCTTTTTCGGATATTATTGTCATGTCTGCAAAACTGAAACCAAATTAGACTGAACAATTTAGAAAAATATATGTTGAAGTATGATTTTACATTATGCGAAAAAAGTAAACTTGATTTTCTGTTTTCATATTTTTTCTATCTTAAGACAACACTTTCGTCTGAGTATTCAGAGTAAATAACTTAAATACACAAAATATCCTCACTGCAAATTCTTGAGAGCATATAAACGAGAAATATTAAATCCAAAATATTGTTTCAATAATATCGCTTAAAGGAAATTATACGAGAATATTATTTTTCAATACAAGTTGTCTCTAAGAATCCAATGTTATACGTTTCTTTAGTAAACCACATCACAGACGCGGGCCAGACATAAAGAAGGATGAAGGATGGATTTATGTCAAGGTCATACTTGACCAGTTGGCTCTGAAAGGTGTAGATTTTGTCCTTAAAATGGTGCGGAAAAGCAGTTGGGAGGAAAAAGTTGATGGGGTTTGCCTTGCTGTAATAAATTTACGTTTTGTTCAATTAATAACCTTAAAAGTTTCTCAGGCATATAATTGTATTTAATGGTGTGTTTACAACTTTGTGCGTTTTCTGTCAGGATCGTATCAAGAACTACGGGAAAGACATTGTTTACAGTGAAAGAACTGGACAAGCAATGAAAAATTGGTTTCAAAAGCATGCATTACGAACTTGCGACGACTCTGACGATTACATTCTTAATATGTACAAGAAAAATCTTAATGCTGAGAAACTGCAGAATGCAGAGCCGATGTTAAAAAAATTACTCAATCGGTACGCAAATTTCAAAAGGACCAAACGTCGCAGCGAATTAAACGTGAATCCAAAACCTAATGTCGTAAAGAGGAGGTGGACCAACGAGGAAGAACTTAGCTTTGTTTATGGGGTAATGCAATGCTGTGAGACTGAAAACAACATTCAATTAATACGAGACATCTTAAAGAGAATGGGGTTTACGCCATTGCAACTCAAGTTAGAAAAAGGAGAAACTTTAGAGGTATTTTATGCTTTCAATTGGTTTTGTTTTAGAATAAAACAGAACCTAATGCATAAGCAAAAATAATTACATAGTCAGTTTTGTAAATGAAAGACAACTTTATATACCACTCCCTAGGACTTTGTGAGGAGCAGACAAGGTTCATACCCTAGTAGAAAGTCATGTTCATTTAGAACTAAATGGTTGCAGCTCTCAAAAGACAAGGACTTAACATTGAAACGAGCAAAGGTCTTCCAACAGCAGATCTCAGAAACCGCCTGGATTAGGTTTTGTGAGCTTTTGTCAAAGAATTAATGCTTCATTGAGATGATTGAATTTGTAAGATTATATAATAGTTTAATGTGGTGTGGGCGAGTCGTGGTAACTAGTAGGAAATTATAGCGTTTAAACACAATTTCAAAAAATCCTAATGTTAGTATTGACCCAAATAATAAATTAACTTAGCTTGTATACATTTTACAAGTTAGAGTTTTGAAACTTCTTTAAATGTATTTATATCCATGTACGTATGAAGAAACAATTGAAAATGTGACGCAATGAAATTGTAATGTGCAAGTATATAAAGCAAAAAAAGCCGCCGAGCTGACTGCGTTGTTGGTGATATGTGGAAAAAGTGGAATGAACCTTTTGGCTTGGCCAGACAAAAACGATAATATTTGCTTTAAAGAAAGGAATTTTGGAAAAATTCTTTTTGCATCGGAAATAGGATGAAAATCTAAACAAATTATAAGCCGGTCAAAGATAGGTCACAGCATGTTTTCATTGACAAAAACGTCTGGAAGCGTCCTGGAAAACAGAGAGGAAGTGATTTGGGCGAACGCTGTTTTAAACTCATATTTGAGTCGAGTAATAGCTAATTCCCTTGACTCCAAGATCCAGACAGACAGAGAGAGAGCCGTAATCGTTGCGTATGGAGTGATAAAGAACCTTATTACTGGTGTTTATTATTTTGGATTCAAATAGATTATGTTTAGTACATTGTAAAATCCATGGTGTAAAATCCATCCTTCCAAGTGAATTGTGCAATGAAATTAAACACAATTCAGTACTGAGCATTGATTTGTGTTGATTGATTTGAGCTATTTCTTAAACAGTATTTAATACCAAGCAGAGTTGACCCGGATAGTGCTTATGTTGTGCATAGCTTGTGCTCTGCTGTACATTGCTTCTACTGTTTTACGTCTACTGTGTTTTACTCCTGCTGTGCTTTGCTTCTGCTTTGTATAAACTATTATACACAATGGAGTTAGGTGTCGCCTCGCCCCAACTCTACTCCGCGACCCATTTCAAAATTTACGGTGTGCTTCCTCTGGGACGACGAGAAGACGAAACTAAACAAGGCAGCAGACTGCAAGGAGACGGGAAGCAGCACTACATATTTAATCCATTCATTCGTTCTACGTACTTGTAAAAGTTGTATTTTTTGTGTACTGCACATCCTTCTGAGTCATTAAAGTTTAATTGTAATTAATCTTTGGAATAGCAGTAAATAAAGGAAATTAATTATTTCTAATAATTGAAACCTGTTTGTCGTCAGCTGTGATTTTTGGCTTCATCTGAGACCAAGGATTTAATGAATAGTTAACAGATAGTTAGCCTCTCGTTGAAATTGCATCGGAGATAATAGGAAGCTAGTGGTGCCTATCATTAGGGAAAAAGATTTCAGTAAAATATTTCATTCATTAGAGTTGCCGTCAGAGAAAGACATTATTGACACTTACTTTGTAAAAGTGAATTAAAGCGATATTATTTTTTGTTGTGTACTTTGGAATAATACATATTCTGTTTCCTTTGTGAACATGGATTCCGATTGGTCTGACTGCAATTTGTCTGACTGCGCTTTTTCCAGTGATGAAGACGAGGAAATGGATACTGCTGCCAAGCCCTCAAGCATTCCTCAAGGAAACTTGACAATCTCTAACAATGAAACAGGCACGCAGAGGTACTAGTGATTTGATTGAAAATTCAAACCATAACCCAATGATTGGAGGACAAAACTAATTACTTCCAAAACAATTTACTACAAGTTTGTACATTTTGTTAACTTCCAGATCTCCATCTGCTGGATCTATTGCTTCTTCAGAAGACTGCGCGTTTTCGGACTCTGAAGAAGACTATAGAATACAGGCAGCAAATTCTAATGTGGAATTAACCAGTATTACAAATGCAGAAGCTAAAACTGATGGCAGCAAAAGCAGGTATAAAGTATTTCATGTAAAGTTATGCATTACTCCCTGAACGATTCTCGCTTGCCATGTTTTGAGAGCAACCTCTTGTTGCATATGTAATTTTTCCAAAAATGCTTTTATAAAAAGATGTGGAGGTTTTGAAAGTTATATATATCACATTAATGAACTTAATTGATCTCATATGAGTAGATAGAGACTTGGAGACGCCTCGTCAACCAAAGTATTATATTGTTTCATATTTTATACGACGTGACTTACTACGTAAAAACGATTTGTTGACAGAATATAGTTTAAATGATATACAAATGAAAGGATTCAATACTTGTTGTCATACTGCCTATTTCACGTCTCCCAAATTCCTTTGGCGACTAAACATAACAACACTTAAACAAAATAAGTAAAAACCTAATATGTCCATTTTAGTTAATGTTTCATGATATATTTCACAGTGGTTTGAACGAGTCAGCGTTTCGAGGCCATGATATGAAAACAACTGAATTTCCAAAGCTTCTTAGAGATCAGCTGAAACCTCTACCAACTGGCCATCAGCACAGGTAGTTATTAGACTACAAGCAATTGTATTCGTTTTTAATCCCTTATAAATGATATATTATACGAGCAACTTTACTATACATTTCAGAATGGATCAGCGACGTGCTCTAGATGGAGTTTTAATTTGCTCAAAATCTCTATCCATGCTGACCCCAGAAAAGGCTGTACATTTTCCTAACCTCAATCAAAACTCTGTTGAAATCAAATACGGAAACAAGCTGAAAGGGCTCAAGTTCCTTTATAAACGACGTGTTTATATAATACACCTGGGGACAGTTGGTGTGTGGAAAATGAAACTTCTCTATCTTAGTAACACTTTTCTTCCAAAAACATGTAAGATTTTTATTAGCAAGAACGCAAGATTTATATAAATGCTATACTAGTGACAACATTTTATACATGTTTTAGTAGAGAGAAATTTTCATCAAAGTCCTTAATTATAATTGTTCTAGATGTTAATGAAAAAAAGTTGTCTTCCCGTGTTGACTGCCTTAGACGCAGAGCAGTTGAGCAGCTTTGGGCCAAGAAATTGGCTCAACCGACGACGTGGCATTGCAATCTGCACTCGGGTATTGCAATAGGAGACTACTCTGTCTCTCAGGAGGATTTTAAAGAATTTGCAGAAATTTTTAGGAAGCTCATTGTAGATTTCTATAAAATGTACTGTGCAACTATGAAAGAAAGGTTAAAACAGTACGATGTAGATCAAGACATGTTCAATTTTAACTCGCAAAGATATCCAGAGAGACTAGCATTTGCAAATACTTGGGACGATTTTGGAGAGCAGCCTTATACAACGCTTGAAACAAGGGATGAAAAAATCGAAGACAGTGTATGGTTCACGCTTGAAAGGTAAGTGGCTACGATTTATTTCCATATGAAATTTTTGAAATATGCTGCATATTGAAAGGTTTCAATAACCTATATATGTTTGGCTCCTCTCATCTAGATGAATAATTTTAAAATGCTTTGAAATTTCCGTAGGATGGGAGGAGACCAGACCATCTTTGACTGCTCGTCTATCATTGATTCTAAAGAATATTATACCAGCGAAGAAGCTGATTATCTTGAGAAAGAAACTTGCAAACTCCTTTCACCATTTATGAGGGAAATGGATGTTTCTTACAAATATTCTGAAAATCAAACTAAAATTGTATTTCATTATGCCTTGGATCTTTCCGTACCGGTCAAAGCAGGAGAAGAGCCTTGTCTTCTATTTTGGAATGCCACTGCTGTAAAAAAGAAGGTTAACTTAGTCTACAAGTCATATTCTGTGTTTGCAATACCCGGAATAGCAAATTTACGAACTGTTGCTCCATATGTTCATGATATTACGTTTTACTCGAGACTTGGCCATCACATTCACAGGGATTATGCTAACAAGTTTTTCCAGGGCTCAGTTGTAACAGATGAGATAATATGTTTGCTGGGAACACAGCTCTTTAAGCAAATTAGGAAAACATATACCGGTATGAAGCAAAAAGCAGTATATGATGGCGTTCCTAGCAAAATTGTACAAAATCTGGTAAATTTGATCAAAACTCGTACAAACCCCAGCGCTGCTAGGTTAGAGAAGCAGGAACTTATTGAATTTGAGGAAAGTTTTAAAAAAAAGACTTTGGATGTAGCATTTGTTTATGGGTTAATTGATTTTGTCGACTTTACAGTTGGAGAGTATCCAATAGGTACTGATCCAGAGCTTTTTGTAGCTCTTACACCAACGGCTCTGTATGAATGGCTAAAAGTTTCAATGCTACCAGCATCAAATATAATTGAAAAATGCATCGAAAAGCTTAACAACAAAGATAATAGTTTATTAGAAGACATTCACGCGTTACATATGGCAGATTTTCTTTGCTCCTTCATGATATTTGGGGAGAAAAGGGACGGTTTTAGCGAGGCTTATGTTGAATCGTTAGGTCTAAATGTGTTAGAAAATTCAGATTTATATGATAAATTCCAATTAAATCATGTCGAATGTGCATTCATGAAGAATAGTTCAATTGTAAACTCACATAAATTTGTAGGGATGCTCCGAGTACCGAGCTCAGGCTCGGAACTCGGCCGAGCTTCGACTTTTTTAAAGACTCGGCCGAGTACCGAGTTTAGAATTTTAAAATACCGAGTACCCGAGCTTTATTAAAAATGAAATGTGGCATTAAATAACTTTAGTTATAACAAATCAGCTCAAATAAACTACAAAAATTCATTTTATTGGTAAAATTCATCAAATACCAGTCATCATTACAC
The DNA here is from genome assembly GCA_034700605.1 of Willowsia nigromaculata. Classification (NCBI taxonomy): domain Eukaryota; kingdom Metazoa; phylum Arthropoda; class Collembola; order Entomobryomorpha; family Entomobryidae; genus Willowsia; species Willowsia nigromaculata. The sequence goes on along the minus strand of JAQIXX010005731.1, from coordinate 4,335 downwards.
CTTATATGCATCATTCTACCTTTTGTTTAAATCATTTGATTACATTCTGCAGTGACAAGCCTGACTACTTATAAGTAATATAACAATAGAAGAAATTATTGAGGAAGCTACTGATCAACTAACATTCAGCCAAACAAACCTAACAAAAACAACACGCCGGCGTGTTGTTTTTTACTAAAGCATCATAGAAACACAATATGATATTTTAAAACTTTAAAGTTACAACTAGAACAAAGATTCATAAATATTCAACATAGCTCATTGTTACTTTTTCTTGAGTGATTTATACAACATGCCGGCTTGTTGTATTCATGAAAACCGCACAAGAAAATTGAGATGGTCTGACAAAGTAATTGTTACAAAAGGCTTATTAATGAATTAAGGATTTATTGCTGCTGCGGCTTCTCGAGCACGCCGATTTCGGATCTTGTTCTGGTTACGCCGTCTGTTTTGCTGAGTTTTGTATTCATGATGTGTTGCTCCATAAACCTTTTGTCGATCTTTGTTAGGAGGAAGGGACAGTGGACAGCCGCGTGACCTATCAACAAGCAATTATGACATTCGCAATTGTTGATCCTCATAAAAAGGTCGCTTCCTATATCCCGCAATATAATAAGCAATGTATGTTTTTGTTCTCGAAATTTGGACTCTGGAATTCCAATTTTCTTCATGTCACCATCAACCACTGGTGGCGTAAGCTTGGAGAGCTTAAACAGGCAGTGCGTAGATGCTATAGCTGGTGGAGTCTCATCGTAAATAGCAGCGTACCTCTCCCTCCATTGATGAAGCAATGAAAATCGATTGTACTCCTCCTGAGAACAGTCAAGTTCTTCTTTTTAAGCTCTTCTAAGGCAGTTGCATATGGTTTCAACTTGAAAGCATTCCTAAGCAAAGTCTTGCTTGATTCGACTCCACATAAAATTTGTTGATCATTCTTTAATTACAAATAAAATAAACAATGATAATGATTAGCTTTGCATTATTCATTGTCAAATTCACACAGCATAACATGCCGGCATGTTATGTTGTGTAATCGAGCATGAAAACGTGTTCTTTTAAACTTTACGTACCAGAATGGATTTAAGCTTATCCCATAAATCAAATAAAACAATCACGTCACTGGCAGCATACACAGACATGTCAAGTGTGAGTGGAGGCCTTCTCAAATCTGCAAGCGTGCAGGATTTGACTGGACTATAGTCAGGCAATAATTTCTGGCAAACAGTGGTTAAACCTACAAGATCTTTTCCAGAGCGGGTAGTATTGTATAGCTGCTGAAGGTCAACAATTCCAAGTGGCAATATCCCAAAGTCCCTACTGAAACTGTTTCACATGGTTTCCTATCCCAAACATAATTTTCAGTACTTTTAGATCCTCAATTCTTAGCTGTAAATCATTCTTAATTTGCATCAAGCAACTGAACGGGTCCAACAGAAAGGCAACTTGTCGGACTGCAACTTGCAAAAGTGCGACCATGCCTAAACATAACGACAAGTATCACAACATGCCGGCATGTTGTGATACTTGTTTGTGAAAAATTAAAACCCAACTCTAAAGTGAAAAGTGCTTACCAAGAAAAGTATGAGAAGTGTTGTACTCTAAGTCAATTGATAACTTGTTTGGCTTCGCCGGTGAGTCGATGAGCTCAATCATTGCGTCAAAATTCGTAGCATCGATGAAGTACATAGGCTAGCTTCTGTAGTTAGCAATCCGCGATGACAGTAGAATATGAAAGGGAAGTTGCCTTAAAACTCCCTCAGGGCTTCCCAACTCCTACTTCATCTAGTTTCCACTTTTGAATGTTGCTGACATGCTCCGGATTCCTTATTCCAAACACTTCAGGCCATTTGAGGTCCATTCTAAGATCCATGTTTGCTTGTTTGGCAAACCGAAAAAAATCTGATGTTTCTGGATTTGACTTTGGGTCGACTACCGCTGGGAGATTCTGCTGTTCTACTACATTCTTACATGTTATCCAAGCGAAGATCCAGTCCTACTGGCACCCTCCACAAGTCCATCGCCAGAGTTCAACCTGCCGGCAGGTTGAGCATAAGAAGTGGGCTGTGGAGGATATTGAGAGGAATTGGAAAGACTGGAATATTGATCACGCTAAGCTCGCGTCCACGAGATTGTTAGGTATGTTGCTTGCAGTGATATTCATGCAATACTTAATACAACTTGTCGGTAAGTTGTTGATTGCTTTGCTGCATGTTTTGCACGCGGAGCCTTCAAGTTCAGGAAGCAATGATCGAGTCACTGAAAAAGATGCTTCTAATGATTCGGTTTGGTCGATCTATGATTCAGTTATTTCAAATTTTACGACCAACCGACCACCAACAGAGTCTACTGGTCCATCCTCTCTGTTAATATTGCAGGCAGAATTAGATTTGTTTTTATCGTTGCCAAACCTGCCTGTATTTGCTGATAAAGGAAAAAAGATCAGGAATGATCCATTAATTTGGTGGAAGAAAAATATAGAGAAGTTTCCAAACATCGGATTCATGGTTTTTAAGTATTTGTCTGCTCCTTCAAGTAGCGTTATAGTGAAAGGTTGTTTTCAGAAGCAGGAAATGTTTGTGATGAATCACGAAATGTTTTGAAACCTGAAAATGTTAGCAATTTAGTGTTTTAAAGCACAACTTGAGTGCATTGAACTTTGAGTACAGTGACGATTAAAAACTTACATTTCAACATGCCGGCATGTTGAAAACAATCAAGTACTTTTATTTAGTTAATGCGGTTGGCATAGCTGTAGATCCATATGCGTCTAATGTCTATTGTACTGCGTGTAGTATTTTTTGTAAATGATATGAGGAATAATTTTATGAATATAATCCTGTTATAATTTAGGTTGAATTTTTAGTATAAGCATCAACATGCCGGCATGGCATACAGGTAACTAGTAAATATTGAGATTGATTTATTTCTTCCAACATTTCACAATAAAAAATTAAAACACTAGGAAAAACAAGAAACTTATAAAATATAGAAAATGTCAGATAGTGGTTTCGATGGCGGAAATGTTCCCATCACCGACACAGCATTTCCACGTTGAATGGCTAATCCAATCCGTTGAGTTAAAAATGTGCGTGAACGAGGTTCTCCATTGTGTAAAGCAAGTAGTCCACCAAGCGATAAATTAAAAATTACAAGGCAATTAATAGCGTTTACCTGTTATTGGTAAGATGTGACAGGCTTTGTAGGTTTTCATGTGGGTATCATTTGGACTCATTTATTCATAGTACTAACAAGTAGTACCCATCACCCATGTTTTTCAACGCCAAGAAATAATGCATCTAGGTATATATGGCATAGGTAGGTGGAACATGGAATATGTAATGTAACAGGTACTACATGCCCAAACGAATTTGAAAGGTTTCGTTTTCATGTTATGGTATAATGGTTTTGTAACTGAGAAACAATGCATGCACTGGAAACGTTTTATAATCAACTTTCGAACTTTCCCTGCTGAAAAGCTACTATTATATAAACACACACGAAATATTTTTTTTTAATCATAAAGATTCATGATTCATGAGTAGTTCATCATATTTTCTCCTAACTGTATGAAATGATTTTCTCTCCCTCGAATGGTGCGTTAAAACATGCAAACTGCATCTACTCCAGAGGTTAGTCGAGCAGCTGCAGATACTGGAGAGCCATGCCTGGTTCAAAGAAGCGTGGCACTAGAAAACTTTCAGAACAAAAAATAGGTAAACAGTAGATATATGGAATGCATAGCACTGTGTCTGTGTCGATTGACAATTACAAACTTGTGACAATGACAAAATTTGGTATGAAAATCTTTCCTCGCTTTCTCTAGATATTCCACCATCACCACCACCACCCCTACCACAGCTAACTTCTCCCAAGTCGTCATTATCGATAGACGAAGAGGCTTTAAACCAAAAATTAAGCAACCAATTTATAGTGCCCGAGTCCGTATCTTCAGTTATTTCTGAACGTGTAAGAAAACTCCTCGAGTACCTGGTGCCGTACGACTCGTTGTATCTTTGCCAGACCACTCACGCTTTCCCAGGTGTAGTATATGCGTAGCCCCTTTTATAAACTTAGAATCCTTTATAGAACCAGATAATTATTCCCATCAATTTGCTCTGTAAATTACATTAGATGCTGTTGCTAGTCAAATCCATCATCGTTGCGTTCACAAATACGAAATTAAAGACTATTACGGGGCGACTCAGTTCTATGCTGTAGAACTAACTCCACGCTGCAATTACTTCTGCTGCTCACATGCAAGAAGTTTCCGAATTTGCGTTTATGATCCCACTGGAACGTTCTTGTTTGAATCGATTCGTCCTTGTACCGCATCGC